>JAULBZ010000145.1:0-39881 GCA_032360805.1 Neoturris breviconis
ATGACAAATATCAGACTTTCGTTGCAATTTTTGAACTTTTGATTAAATTTACTGATATTTTATGATTTATTAGACATTTTAGACCAAAATTTAGAAAAAAAATTTCCAGACCTTAGTTCTCCTTTAAGTCTCCACTTTTGAAAAAATCTCTTTTTCGTCGATACTTGGTCCATTGGCCCAAAAACTCAATTTAGATCCTTTTTGTCTAAAACATGGGGCCGAGCAGAGTAAATCGAAAAATGTTTGGCAAACCCTTTTAGAATATCGCCACAAATGCTAATACCGAATTTTAAAATGCTAACCCTTCGGAAACGTGGTCTATTAAGAAAAGCGAGACGCTGCCGCCGCCTCCAAAAAGTGATAACAATAGCCCCACCAAACTAGCATTTCTAAAATTGAGAAAATGTGAACAGTTTTGAGAAGGGGTGCTCAAATATCACCCCTACACAGTGATTAGTTGCTCTTATTTCAGCCTATAAGTGCGTTATAATAAACAATTCTACAATTCACAGTGTTCAAAATAAGAGCAAATAATCACTATGGAGGAGTGATTTTTGAGCATAGCTTCAGGCTACCAATGATTATTTTCTCTATTCGACCACTATAAATCAGAGAATCAGAGTACATACCTTAGTTTCAACCTTTTTCTGAGCCGCAGAACTAAGTATTTTTGATGAAGGAAATGCTATTCCAGCTTTCGCTGCTTGAATTTGTTTACTTTTTAATATAGATGCTAAAATGACAGGGTTTGTAAGCCCTTGGCTTCCACTAAGTTTTCCAGCAGCAAACTGTTTCACAATCAACTCACGTTGTGCTGGTGATAAGTGTTTCAAGTGGTCTTGAACTGACTTATTCATGACCATATTCTCTTTCAGAGGAGCTAAAGATGTCCTTTGTATAATTTGCTGTTGTGTAGTTAATTGCGCATTTGTACCATGTGGTGCAAATGCAGATTTACTATGAGCAGGAGTTGATCGATTTTGTAGACTTTGAATTGCAATTTTTGCTGCTGATGACATAGAATTAGCATTTTGATTTCGTACAGTGTTAATAATAGTAGGCATTCTAGGCCGTCCTTGAGTTTGTGGGGCAATTGAACGATTAGTCGAGTTTGTTTGGTTAGCAATAATATGTTTCTGAAGATCGAGAATTTGCGCTGGAGTTAACTGAGTTGTATGTAGCATGTGCGTACCACCTGGAAGTTGAACTAAGACTGGTCGCATAGCTTGTTGACCAGGTACAAGATTCGTATTTCCTTGACTATTCAATGTATTGACAATTGATGATTGTGTATTAGTTGCACTAGTTACAGTTTTTGAAGCAAGAGAGGAACTGACCATATTAGTTAGACTGGAAAGTAATTTCAATGGTTGATTAGACTGGTTCCCAGCTTGTTGACTGATTTCTAATTTAGACATATACTGCTGCTGCTGTTGCTGTTGTTGAGTCGTTGTCGAAAGGGGTATATTGAGAAGTTGTGGAGAAACCTTTTGCTGATTTTGAACCTAAAAGGAGCATCTGTATACCTCAAATAAATAATGGCGGATACTAATTCGTTTTATTGCAAGTCTGAACATAACTGCCTGTGGATGAGTGTTTTGAGTATAGTTTTCAGCTTTAAAGCTGAAAACTATACTCAAAAACACTCTACCACAAGTGGTGTCTAGAAGTAACAATTAACTGCAAGCTCATGAGTGAGATATATTTGGCATAATTTATACCGTAAATAATTGTATAAAAGAAATTCTTTTGGGGGGAGGGTGTTTATTCGACAGGGGCGTTTATGCAAAGAAGTTAATTAGCATTATATATATATATATGGTATCAATGAAAGAACTGAGTCAGACTGAATGAATAAATGAAAGATCTTACTAACACTTAGGGATCATCTCAAAAATATTATCTACAAAGGAGAGTACTGAGTCAACAATGAATCTATTGACGTAACACAGAGAAGAGCACTAAGTCAATGATCTTGCAATGGATTGGTTTCTTCGAACCAAAGAAACCAATAAATTGCAAGCTTATTGACCTAAAACATTTCATTTTTGATGAATTTTATTAATTTTAGTTGATTTAACCCTGCAAAAGAATTTGGCTTTGGAGCAAAATTTTCAGATGGTCCCTTACCCTTGCCCACTTCGAAACAAACATTTTGTTCAATGTATTTTCATAGAATTCTCTTGAACATTTCAAATTACAATTCAAATGAGTAAACAATATTTTATACAGTAGTGGAAGAGTAAATAACCATAGCCCGAAACTATCCTCATACCTTCAGTTCAGGCATTATAGTCTGAAGCTATCCTCAAATATTACTCCTCTGTAGTGATTATTTGCTCTTAGGGACCACCTCTAAAATTTATACCCAGGAAACGAGTGCTGAATCAATGATCTTGCAATTCGTAGAAACCAATCAATTGCAAGCTCGTTGACTTAACACTCTTCTTCGTAGATTAATTTTTCTCAAATTTATTGATTTTGACTTCTTCAAAGCCGCTAAAATATCTGATTTTTTAATCAAATTTTGGAGATAGCTCCTTATTTCGAGCTATAGATTCTTGATTACAAGCATGTTCACAGCTTGTTTCTGAACTTTTTTTTTCGTCGTAAAATCTATCAAAAGGATAGTTTGTACTGAAATAATTGCTACAACAAATATTTCACATAAGTTAATGTAATCTGAAAATCGAAGGTCATTAAAAAGCCTGACTATAACTGTCAAACATCATGTTTTTCCTAGTACTGTACTTAAAAAACATGCCATGTTTCAGGTTTGTATCGAAAGAAACTGATAAATTTCAAGACGAGAACTTATCATCCTTCTTCCCAGAGGATTTCCAAATGCAACAAAGAAATACATACTTGTTGTAAAATTTTCTGCTGTAACATAAATAGTTGCGGCTGACTCACTGCATTAGTCTGGTTTAATTTCTGTTGTTGTTGTTGTTGTTGTTGTTGCAACTGTTGTCTTAATTGTTGGGTTGCAGCAGCCTGTTGTTGAAGTTGTTGTATTTTACCAGATACACCTTTGTTTTGTAGAAGTTGTTGCTGCTGTTGCTGTTGCAGAAGTTGTTGTTTAAGAATGTTCTGCAAATTAGCTTGCTGTTTTTGAGGCATGGACAGAATCTGATTTGTCACATTGGCTGCAGCAGGACTGGGTGAAACATGCTGTGTTGCCATGGCAATTTGTTGGGTGACGCTATATTGGGATTTTGTAGGTGGTTGTTGTACAGAATTTGATGGAAGTTGTTGTGTCACTACTGTTGTAGCCTGTGTGTTACTTTGCAGACCTGGTATTTGAGTATGCTGTTGTTGGTTGTGAAGTAAATTATTTGTTTGCAGATGTCCTTTTAACTGTTGTTGTTGTTGAAGCACCGTCTTCACTTTCTCTTGTAACTGTTGATTAGTGGCCGGTTTGATCGCAAAGTTTTTGTTTTCTGTTGTTGTTAACGGTTTTGGAGATTGATTTATAATTAACTTATTGCCTCTTTGTACAAACAAATGTGGATCTGTTTTTTCCAGAGTCTGCAAATGCTGATCAAACTGTGTCATGAGAGCTGCATTTGAGCTAGTTTGTGAAGAAGAAGCTGACGGAATTACAATTGAATTTTGATGGTTCATTTGCAAGTTACTAGGATTAATTGTTATTGACGTTGGTTGCTTTCCAAACATCAATGACTGGCCAGGGAAATGTGACAACCGAATACCTTGCTCGACATTCATTGTAGCCTTCACAGGAGTTGGTGTTTTTGTTATGGTCCTTGGTTGAATAGAACGAGCAACTGGTAAAAAAGATTTTGGACGAATATTCTGAAAAGAACTCATAGAAACAGGTTGAGCCTGTTGAAGTCTAGGTAACTGTTGATGCCCTCCAGCAGGTGCCTGCTGGATTTTCAGCTGCTGCGTGGAGGTGTTTTGTGCAGCAATCATTTGAAGAGCACTATTTACAACCTGTTGTTGATGTTGCTGTAGATTTGTGAGAGGTTGACTTGATGCTTGCGATAAGGCTGTACTTTTTTGTACAGTTTGCTTAGGAGTTTGAGTGTTAGGAAGTAGTAACACTGGTTTTTTCACAGCAACATTTGTATCCATTGAAGCCTGAGTCTGTGCGATAACTTGCTGTTGCAGTTGCTGTAAGGATGTTAAATTTGATGCAGTTGATGTCAAAGCTATTGCTTGAGGGGGCTTTCCAGGATTATTTACAATGAATACTTTACCCGACATTCCTAAACACAAGATATGATATGATATGAGAAAATTATCAGTATGGAGGAGGGATTGTAGCATTGCTTCAGGTTTTCTAGCATGAAGCAATGGTTAAAAATCACTCCTCCAGTGATTTTCCTCTTATTTCAAACACTTTAAGAAGTGCAGTGCTTGAATTTCGAACAAATAATCACTGTATAGCTAATAGTTAGTCTTATCCAAGACTATTTCATTTTTCTCTCAATCAATATCAGCATGGTATTATGTATGTAGTGTAAAGCACCATGAAATCATTAAAATAAATATTTTAAGAATAAAAATAGACCTTTAAAGATTGGATAATCATTTAAGGTGAAATCTCAAAATTAATCCACAATGAAGAGTGTTAAGTCAACGAGCATGCAATTGATAGGAAACCAATCAATTGCAAGCTCGTTGATTCAGCGCTCTTCCCCTGGGGACAAATTTTGGAAATGCTTCCTTACCAGCAAAGTTAGCAGGTAAAAGAATGGTTTGACCAGTGGTTGTGGAAATTGTAGGTTGTGCCATAATCTTTGTTTGACCCGTACTAACTCCATGTTGTTGTTGTTGTTGAGCTTGTGATATGATTAACGGTGAATTTAATGTATGTGCCGATGAAGTTGATGATGCTCCTGTGTTAGAATTCTGAAGAATATTTACACCACTCAATAACACTCGTTTCTGTTGTTCTGTTAGAGAGTTTGAGGTACGTTTCTGCTGCTCTGTAAATTTAGGAGTGGTGGTGAAATTTATGCTCGGTTTATTTAGAGTTATTGACTGATTTGTTGGAGTTTTTGTTGGGGTTAAATTAACTTGATTTCCCATCATAAATCTTGAAGTAGTTTGACTTCTAGGAGATTGCAATTGCTGACGAATCTGTGATCTCGGACCTCTAGGTGAATAAGTCTGTTGTCGAATGGATCCAGGTCTGGATATCATCCCAGAGGCGGTACTAATGTTTCTAATCTGGTATGAAGCTGTATTTAAAGTTGAAGGCTGTAAACCTGAATTAATTAATAAGCTATTGATTTTTCCAATATTACCAATAGAACTTGTGGCAGATATATTTTTTGAATTTAACCCATTCACAGGACTGTTTGTTACAGATTTTGAAATATTCGTATGAAGTCCGTTAACATTATTTGTTATGATAGAGCCATGTAAAGTAGATGGTGCAGTAGTAGTTTTCACTGGAATAATATGTTCTTGTGTTTCTGGAGAATTCTGACCAACATCAGTATTTGTTGATCCAGTAGCAATAGATGCTAGAAAGTTTAAACGGTTGAATTCTTCTTGCAGTGAAGTCTGCATTGGGTTAGCCATAATTTGGTTACACTAAGAGAGAAATCAAGCAGAAGAATATAAATATCAACTTCAGTGATCCAGTGGTCAAAATTAGAGTAAATAATCATTCTGAAGGAGCTATTTTTAACATAGCTTCAGGCTACAAAGTCTGACTCACCTCCACAGTGATTATTTATTATTATTTTGCGCGTCAAATCTGAACAAATAATCACTGTAGAAAAACCATTTTCTTAATAGAGGTATAAATTATGATGCATAAAGCTATGCTCCAATATGGCTCCACCACAGTGACTATTTATTCTGATTTTGAGCACTAGAACTTAGGGGTTAAAATAACTACGTTCATCGCTGTGAAGTGATTTTTCAGAAAATTGGCTGAAAATATTTTGAATATTCTCTCCTCCACAGCGATTACTTTAACCCTTGAACTTTAATATGGAATGTGAAAAAAACATTTTTTCATTACCAGTAATTTAAGGATTGCAGGGGGGGGGGGGGGGTACCCCTATGTTTGCAAGCAAAAAAAGACACAGGCAACAGGCAATGCCGGACTGAGGAATAGGCATAGGAAAGGCAACAGAACCAAGGCACCAGATAAGGACCATAGGCAAAGGAAAGATCCCGGCAGAAGAAAGGCTGGTGAATGCAAGATAATCGAGTTAAAAAACGTCGTTTTGATAAAAAAAAGGTAGACTCGTTTTTTCACTGAACTAATAGGAATTTTTTAGCGATTGCTGCCAAAGGAGCTCTAAAAATGCGAAGCTTGCTGCGCTCGCTTCTTTTTGCTCAGCAAACAGAATGTCAAATTTTAAAATGAGGTAATTTTAGTAATTATAAGTGTATATAACTTTGAAACTCTATCAACATTCTAAAGTAACCGTTTTAACGCCCACTCACAAATCAATATACCTTCCAATTAAATGCCCAAGGTAAAATTTAAAATATTTTAATAATTAACTTTTTATCTGCTAGGTATTTTAATTCGGTGCCAGATTGCGCGCAATATTTTAGAAGGACTTTCTAAAACTTTTTCGACTTCATCCACTTGATCCTGGCTTTTGCATTCTATCTTTAAATATCGGTATCAGTATTCTTGTTAACATTATGAGACTGCTGGCCATTTATTTTTTCAATTTCATGGACTAAGGACTGAGTATTGGCAAAAAAGGATTTTTCGAAAGTGGAGACTTCACACAATTTTTGAATATTTCATTTCTTTGACTTTTGACTTTTGACTTAGAAATTTTTGAATTCTGTTTATAAGGATTGGACTAGAATCACATTTTTTTCTTTATTGGCAGCAATTTTGTATATTGGGGAAGCTTCCTCCTAATTAGAATGTTCAGAATTGAAGTCTCCATTTTGATGTTAGGAAGGTTCCTTCTTATTTTTCTTTAAACTTGAAAATATAGTGTGAACATTAAAAAGTACTTAGAGACTATAAAAAGTTATTATACTGTTAATTATATTCTTAATCTTATGTTAAGTTAATGAGTTTTTATATTTAATTAATCCTTTTGTCTAAATTAGAAATAAACA
The DNA here is from genome assembly GCA_032360805.1 of Neoturris breviconis. Lineage (NCBI taxonomy): Eukaryota > Metazoa > Cnidaria > Hydrozoa > Anthoathecata > Pandeidae > Neoturris > Neoturris breviconis. The sequence goes on from JAULBZ010000145.1 coordinate 7,075, forward strand.
AGTAGCAGAATCGGCTTGAAAAATCAGGCTTTTTGCAATATGAATTGGCTAGAGTCTACTCAGTCTGAAGCTAAAACAGGAAACAGGCGAAATTGGAATTTATCCAGAATAATTTCTGGAAGACTAGAGTCATATTAAATAACACAAAAAAGTTTGATCGAATCTGGTCTGCATTTTACAGACTCTCATCCAATTATGCCACATGTTTAAAATGTGCGGATGCATAAATTTAAACACAGTCTGCAAATATGTGGCCGCACGTTCGAAATATGCGGACAAATTTTGGAAGGTTAGACCAATAAATTGTCTTTTACCTGCGTTCAGGAATCGCAGGCATACGAGAATAGTGACTAATGAGTGCAAAGTACGAATGAGCACAAGGTGCAAAAGACTACTGTATAACAACTCGGACTCATGCAAAACTTTAAAATATTTTCGAACAACTTAATAAACTATTGAAGCAATAATAATATACTCAAAAAATAACGTTTAAAACGATTTGTAAAAAACAATAACACAAAATATGAGTATATTGAAACTTTCGAAACTTCGTTTTTGTGTTACGAATTAGGAATACTCAGCTATGTACACTCCTGTCTGTCCGCACAAGAGTTAAACACAAACTATTGAACCATTGTTGAGTTCAACAATGCTAAAACCCTGAAGCTATGCTCTCGAAACTTCTACTCCACAGAGATAGTATCTTTTTGCTTTCAACATTACATATATAGTCCTTCATAGTGATTATTCCATGAAAAAAATATTGATTGTTATAGGCCGAAATAGCAAATGAAAACAGAGCCCAGGACTCGAATTAAGGGGAAATAACGATGGACAGTTAATATTTTCCTTATTTTGCACATTAGAAAAAAGGTGTCACCCACCAGTCTCTGTATTGTATCTCAGACCTCTGAAAAAGTGTTTATATACATTCTTGCAATTATGCCTGAAAACTATTGTCAGACATTCAGGAGTTTATTTTGAGTATACTTTTGAGTATACTGTCTTGGTCGAAATAAGAGTAAAAAATCACTAAGGAGAAAGGATTTTTTATTCAAGCTTTGTAATAATCACTTATCCACAGTAATTATTTATACTAAAAACACTCCACCACAGGTGATGTTTGCCAATTATTTTCAGGCTTGTGTAACTAATTTGTTACAAATCTGTCATGTGTATACATCTAAATGTGCGCTGATTGTCATAAATAATATGTATTTGGATACTTTTTTACACCAGTTTAAATTTACGCACTACATCAGCTTTTCCTTTACACAATATGATAAACAATATTGGTTCTGTAATAATTTTTATATATAATGAATTAAAAATAACATTTGAATAATATACAGTAATGTAAAAAGTTATACATACTCTGAGCTAAGATTTTTTATTGATGAATTGCTGTTAAGCATGCTCAATATCTAGTTTTAAATTAATAGTGATGTCACTATAACATAGCTGGAATATAATTGTTGAAAACATAGTCATATATGGCACTGCATTACTAGCTAGACTTAAACCTAATCAATTAACCTGATCTCCTTCTGCAACTAAAATCAATAAGTAAATTAAAATTCATCTATTCTACATAATACATCTTTTATATTTTATATTTTTTTGTTGCAAAATTAAAGTTTTAAATATTTCATGAGACTTCTTAGTAGAAGCGTTTATGGATAACTTTTTTTCTTTAGTTATAAATATAACATGACTTTTAACGATTATATTTTTAGTTGCTACCCAGTAGGCAAAAACTTGTTCAAAGTCTGTAGTAAAGACGTTAGTTTTTAACGTTGTTCTAGCATTTTTACTGAGGACTATGGACAAGTTGTGCATCTTGTAGAAATTTATTGCATGGCAGAAATGAAAATGTTTTGAATGATCGTATTGAATTTAGATGCTTCATGAGGAGTATTTGTTTTTCTTGGTTGTTTTAGATTTTATTATATATGTTGTTTTCAGTGTTCAAAATAATAATTAGTAATCACTGTGGAGGAGTGACTCCTCCACCGTGATTATAGTGATCTATGGACATTCCTTAGGCTTTGTAGCTCTTCTACACAGACTTTGTTATTCTTGGTTGTTTTAGATATTTATTATGTTGTATTCAGTTTCCAAAACAGTAACAATCACTGTGGAGGAGTGATCTTTGAACATTTGCTTCAGGCTTATGCAGCTCTCCCACGGTAATTATTCGATCTTGTTCCAAGCACTGCATATGTTGTTTTCATAATAGGAACAAATAATCACTGTGTAGGAGGAGTGATCTTTGAAGCTCTTCCGCATTGATTATTTTTACTTTGCATTATTCTGTTTTTCTTGGCTGTTAATTGTTATTATAGTATTTTCTTATGCGAGAGATTTAAAGGCTTAGCTAGTAGTGTTGACACCAGCTCACTTTTATAATTCTCTCTACATTTGGATTATTTATTCACTTTATTCTTTGGAATTCAGAGTATTTAATTTAAAGCTTTGTGTAGATCAATGGTTTAAATTGTTGTCTCAATAAACTGAAACTAGATCTTCATGTTAATAAAGAATCTGTTAATAATATTATGACAATGAACCCCCTAAATCTCTGGAAGCTTGTAGTGTATATTCTGTATTTAGTTACAATATTTCAGGCGGTCATGTATCCATAAAAACCGTTTAATTATAATTAATATTTTTTATTAAGCTATGATTGTCTTATATTTTTTAGGTGTTTCAGTTTCTAATCTGTTATAAATTTAAATTTCCTGAAAATTTCCATAAGTTAAGGGAACCGAAGGACAATACAAATAGAGCCTTAGAAGTAGAATATTTGATAAAATATGATACATAATTTATGTGTCAGTGTTCGAAATAAGAGCAAATAATCACTGTTGAGGAGTGATTTTGAGCATTAAAATCGCTCCTCCGCAGTGATTATTTGCTCTTATTTCGAACACTGTGTCATATTTGTATAGGTTATTCAATGCTCAACATAAGAATATATAACCACTATTGAGGAGTGCTATGCTCACATATTCCACCTCCATAGTGATTACTTGCTTTTATCTTTAAGAGTACTGTTTTTATATAATTATCTGTGTTGTTTTGTCCTGACTTGTTATTTTTGTGGAGTCTTTTTTTGTGGTTTAGCCAGCTTATTTTTAAATTTTTTGATAAAATCTTGTTGCTTATCAAGCTGAAAACTGTAGTCAAAAATACACCTACACAGTGATATCAGTTATAAATTGCTTATAAACTAAATGTACTTCAGGTGCTTAAAATAAGGTTGAAGAATAATCTCACCTCCTATGATTATCTGATCTTACTTCAAAGCATTGTACATTACGTTGGTACTGGAAATAAGAGCGAATAATCACTGTGGAGAAGGGATTTTTTGAGCATTGCTTCTGCTTACAAACCTGAAGCAATGCTTAAAAATCCCTCCTTTACAGTGATTATTTGTTCTCATTTCACTGACTGTTGAACTAAATCTGCTGAAGCCAACCCAGAGGGCAAAAACTCTTTCAAAATCTGCACTGATAAAGACATCTATTCAGTATGTCCTTTGGTTGACGTTAAACTCAACTAAAAAGAAAATCTGCACTTTGTTTGACCTTCACATTGTCTGTACTACCCTGAAGCTATGCTCAGAAACACATCTCCACAGTGAATCCTTGAAATAACAGTTGGGAATCACCTGTGGAGGAATGTAGTTTTTAGCCAGACAGACCTTTATGCACACCCCACGATTAAACAAATAATTGAAATAACGTTATACAAATATAACTGTTTATTAATCTCTTATGGCATATTTTAGTAAATAAAAACAAACAAAAAAGCATAATTAGAAGCATGAATAACCATGATGACAATGGTTTGTGTAGCGGTTACCATGTAAGTCTCATGTTTTCAAAACTTCTTAAGTATGCTATTCCCAAGTCTCTCAAGTTTAAGTTTCTGCGAGAATTTTCCATTTGAGTATTATCTGTATAAACAATATGTTGCCAGTGAGTAAAAACTTGTTTAAAGTCCGCAGTAAAGATGCTAGATTAGTCTTAAAGACTTTGTTATAGCGTCTTTACTACAGACTTTGAACAAGATTTTGCCCACTGGGAAAATGCTTTTGAGATTATCTGTGTAAACAGTATGTTAATACTTTTAAGGTTACTATAAATAATTCATTCATTAATGTCAGAATTTGTTACAGATACGCTTTGAAAGGTAAGTGGTTCGGTTGTTTGTGTATTTCAGTGTAGAGTATAGGATAAGCCTTAAAATAACTGTAGAAAAGGGTTTTTTGAGAATATTTTTCACATTCAAAGCTGAAAATTATTCCCCAAAATCACTCCTGTATAGAGATTATGTCCTATAGTTATTTTAAGGCTTGGGTAAGTATGTTTTTAAATGGAAACCATGTTTGGATACTCTATTGATTCTAAATATATGATGGCAGTCTCTTTGACGTGGTTAAAGTAAATAATCACCGTGGAGGAGGGATTTTTTGAGCAACTACTCTTATTTTGATCACTATGTTCAATACTTGCAAGTAGATCTGTAAATAAGGAAATTAATTCATTCCAGTGTTCCAAATATGAGCAAATAATCACAGTGCAGGAGTGATTTTGTGTTAGCTTCAGGTTTTATAGCTTGAAGCTATGCTCAGAAATCATTCCTCCACAGTTATAGACTGTACTCTAGAATAAACACTCCTCCACAGGTGATGTTAAATAGTTCAGTTTAAGCTAGAGCTATTACTATCACAACAATGGAGTTTATTGATGGTCTGCTATAGCATCTTATGACGGGCATGATTCATTGACAATAGTCGAAATAAGATCAAGTAATCTTGTTGTAGGAGTGATTTTTGAGCTTCAGATTACAAAGCTACAAAACAAGTTTTGCTGTCTTCAAGGAAATTCATTCTTTTTATTTTTATTTTTAGCCCACCAAACAAAGTTTGAAATGACTATTACTATTACTTTGCGGCAGTAAATTTGGTACAATATTTGAGTCAATATTTTGGAAGGACTTGGCAAACATTTTTCGATTTTGTCCACTCGGGTCTGAGTTTCTAGCAAAAAAGGTCCAAATTGTGTTGACTATCTTAGTGGAGATATCTATGAGGTTTTGACCACATTCATGAACATGATGAGTGTTTGTGAGGTTTTGTCCACATTCATGAAAGTAGCTACGAAGCATGGACTTGAAAATATTTTAATCAAACTTTTTCAGTGAGGTGGTTAACCATGTTATTAAATAATAAGCGTACTTTCTTATGGGACTTGCCCATGAAAACCTTTTGGCATCCACTTTGTCTTTTGGGAAAGCTTCTTGCTCAATTCTTGGAGATAATAAATCAATGGTAGAAGATAATAAAGTGTTTTTAGAATATTAGTAATCAAAGTCTTCATTTTGATTTTGGGAAGTTTATAAAGAGGATGTGAACAATTAAAAAGATATTAGGGACCAAAAAATATTGGTAGTGTTTTAATAAAGAAATTATTTAAAGAAAAAAAGAAAATAATGTTCTTATTTTGCATTGTTCTATTTTTGTCTAGTGTTTCTTTATTTCTAGTTTTAACAACTGAAGCTGGAAACCACGTTTCATTAGATGTTTTATGTGTTCACTTTTATGAATAATAGTACATACCAATAAAAGCATACAATATAGTAAAAGCATATAATATGTATACATGTAGCCTATATGCAAGTCTTTATGTTCTCCTTAAAACATTAAAATCGTATAGCTTATTTCCTATATCAGGCTATAACATATGTATGTGTGTATATTTTTATTTAGTATATACATAATTACTATGATGTATATAATATGTGCAAATCATATTTATGTGCTAGGTTTAACTTTCAATCGGTTTTGCAGGCTACTTTCAATCTCTTTGATTTTATTTGTGTCCAGATTTTTTTATTTGTTATTATATTGTCTTTTTTTGTAAGCTTAGGAATTCTTAGGAGGGGCAGTGTTTAGAGGTTAAAATGAGAAAATGTTAAAAATGGTTAAAATGAGGATATATGGTACATCTATAAATGCGTGATTATGAACAAGGACAAGTTTTTCTACACAAACATGCACCCTGGTATTACTTATAGCTCGTATTCTAACTTATAGTTTCTAAATAAGCCCTAAATTAAATCCCTTGAAAATAACAGCAGCTTGTTATAAAAATGACTCGTAGGTGGGAGCTTATTCGGATTGGTTTGGTTTTGGAACTGATGACTTATTTAGTCATTTATAGCATGGACAATTGGATTGTAATTACATTCATAATAGGACAAACCTTTTCACCAGTACATGAAAACGAGGTGTTGGCTGCTCAAAGTAGAACTTGATGATTTTTAAGCAATATTCATAGATTGGCAAGGAAGAAGGGTGGAAGCAATATTCATAGATTGGCAAGGAAGAAGGGTGGAATCTGTTAAAACATTTACAGTGATTCCTACAAAAATATATCTCATGAGTAAAATACTTTTATGTGTTATTCAAGAGGTTGGATTAAGAGTAAATAATCACAGTGGAATGTTTTGATTATTTGCTCTTATTTAGACCATTGACTGATGTTTTTTATGACCATTGGCATAATTCTACTTCCACAGATAAGAATAAATAAAATTAGGAAAATATTATTAATTTGGCTGTCAACAATGACATATTAGTCATAACAATTACGTCATGAGAAACTAAACTTATTTCCTCGTTACAAAATGAGATCACTCAATTAAGATAGATCGTCTGAGGTGGAGTGTTTTTTAGTATAGTTTCAATTTATTATTTTCAAGACTTGTGAATGTGCAAGCATCCTATTGCATACTAATTAAAGATGAACGAAGATTTAAAAATAATATTTGAAATAAGAGTAAATCACTGTGGGGGAGGGATTCTTGAATATAGCGTTAGGTTTTATAGCTCGAAACTATGCTCAAAAATCACTCCTCTACAGTGATTATTTCAGAAAAAAGAAAAGCTTTCCAGTGATCTTCAAAACAGGTTCATTTCCCTCAAAAGCGGCTATTGCTTAATTGTGATAAGCAGTGTTATCCAAAACAATGTTTATTGGAAATGCACTTGCAACACTATACGTACATCTACATGCATACAAATAATTATGAATCTTGTTTCTCTACACAAAAATACACACCCTGGTACTACCCTGGTACTACCCTGGTACTTATAGCTTGTATTGTAAATAAGCCCCAATTTGAATCGCCCTTTCAAATGGGGTATTATTTGAATGCTGTGGGTTTATTTTGAACGGGCTTATTACGAAAATGACACGTAAGATGGGGGCTTATTTGAAATAGGGGGTATTCGGAGGACTTATTCGATCATTTACGGTATGGACATTTGAAGTTGTCCACCCTCGTCGCCACATTGCTTTGCTTTCAGCAGTTTTGAGAATCCAAAACTTTAGTGTAGATCCTTCATTTATGAACTACTGCTTTGAATTCTGTTAAGTTCAGATAAATGGCAAAAATTAGACACTGTATAGGTTTAATTCCATTAGGCAAAATATTCGCTGCGAAAGTCAAAAGAAGACCTTCCATTGGTAGAAATTGACGTCAGAGGGCTTGTTGTGCAATGAGTTGAATTTTCGCAGTGGGAAAAAATTGTTCAAAGTCCGCAGTAAAGACGTCAAAAGACGTTCTAGCATCTTTACTGTGGACTTTGAACAAGTTTTTGCCCACTGGGTTAAGTTTTCAATATTTATTACGCAAGCATGCCCAGTGGGCAAAAACCTGTTCAAAGTCAGCAGTAAAGAAACGTTGTTTTAGCATCTTTACTGCTGACTTGGAAGAAGTTTTTACCCACTGGGAATGCTTGCGTAATATTCAATATATTTATTATGTCTTAATTGTCCTTAAGTGCCACTAATTAATTAATTAGGCGTAATCATTATTATTGTAAAACATTGTTAATTAGGTTGTGGTTCATTAATCACTTAAATTATTCCGCTATTATACAATGACATCATATTCTGTTTATAACGCAAAGGTGGAGAGTTTCGTAGAATGCAGTGTACAAAACAAGAATAAATAATCACTGTGGAGGAAATACTTTCCAGAAAGCTATGCTCGAACGTTACTCCTCCACAGTGATTACATACACTTATTTCAAGCATTGAGGAGAACGTAATATAATACCCCACAAATTTCAGAATGATCTTTTGTGATTGCGTTTTTTTAGAATAGTTTATAGTCGTTAGTAGGCTGAATGCAGAAAGTAGGAAAGATATCGGGGGTAATCGGGAAATCGGAGTGCCGTAATGAAAATATTTAAGTATAAATTTAATCATAAGCGGATCACTATTTTAAGCGGAAATTGGATAACGACGGCCTGCCAGTCTACGTTTTTTAAAATGCATTTCATTGCAATTGAATATTTTTTGTTAGTGACTTTGTGATTTATGTTACGGCGGAAATGTGGCTAGTTTAATTAATATAGAAAAATTTGGGAAAAAATCACGGAAATATGTTTGGCAAGATTTATCAGCTCACTGGTCAAAAATATCAGTAAAAAATTATAAATAATATAAAATTGTGGTCAGTATCAATATAGAAAACTTAAATATGTATTATAATTGTTATATTAACAGCAACTAATTACTGTGGAGGAGTGATTTTGAGCATAGATGCAGGCGTTGTAACCTAGACCTATGCTCAAATACTACTCCTCCACAATGATTATTTTCTCTCAACTACTGATCAACGAATTTGAATTTAATTAGGAAATCAAGTGGATTTATTTTAGAAATTTTAGCTGCTACCATTATTGCATCAAATTCATCTTTAGAAAGAGTTACAGAACCTCTGCAGTTTTATATGTTTAATGAGGCAGAACAGTCCTAAAAACAACTGTCGGGCATAACCTGTGGATGAGGGTATTTTGAGTATTAGCTGCAAAACTGAAAACTACTCAAAAACACTCCTCCGCTGATGCTGTCCGTCAGCTGTTTTCAAACTTCGTAGAATGCTTTATAATTTAAAACACCCTCTCTACGTCTATTTTTTTTTATAGAATTCAATATCTTAGATTTCTTTCTTTCTCCGTTCCCAGTGGGCAAAAACGTTGTTCAATATCCACTATAAAGACGCTAGAAAAACGTTGAAGATTTTGTTATAGCGTGTTTACTGCGGGTTTTCAACAGGTCTACTGGGTTAATACCATTAAAATTGCTGATCAACTAGGTAGAGTATATTTAGCAAGAGATGTTATCAGAAATAATGGAGGGGCGTGTCCTGCCAATAGAGTATATTTAACAACATAGATACTCATAGATACATGTATACACCAGAGGAACAATATACAACTTTGACGTTGAGAAATATGTTGCGCCAAAATTGGCGCAATTTACAGCATTATACTATTTGCCACTTACGGTCTTAAATTGTTATTAATCGGTTGTAGTTAATTATTAATGAGCGTTAATATAATACTTTCAATTTCTAATTGATTCTTAATTGATTTAAATTAGTTTTTTTTTAGGCTACTAAAAACGTCGCATTAGAGACAACATTTTGAGGTCCCTTAAGTTTGATTTCCATCAGGTGGAAAATTTCGCACGGAAGCCAAAAAGAAGACATATCATTGGTAGAAATTTCCATCACACATCGTGTGATGTCGATCTCTACCAATACAACGTCTTATTTGGCATTGGTGCGAAATTTGGCGCCATTTGGCACGAATAATTTCGTTAAAAAACATTTTCAAGTGTATATTAAATATTTACATCGCACGAGTTTATTTTAAAGACTTTCTATTTCTACTACTACTTCTACTACTATTGATATTCTATGAGTTATTTTACTTTCTATCTAAGGGACCGTCCGAAAATTTCGCTACAAAACCTACTTCTATCAGACAACTAAAATTGACAAAATTCAACAAAAATGAATCTAAGGAACAGTTCGAAAATTTCGACTTATTTAGTAGATTAAAGGCGGATTTTCACTAGGCAAATACGTTCGCACGAATTCTAAATGAAGCCATTACATTGGTTGAGAGCGACGTCACCTCCCCTTAAAAGAAACTGAATATGATCAAATTCAAGAAGAGTGTTATTTCAACGATCTTGCAGTTGATTGGTTTCTTCGCAAGCCATTTCAAAATTGTTGACTCAGTTCTCTTCTTTGTAACTTTTAATTTTGAGAACTTAAAGTCGTTTTTGGCACGAAAGGTAAAACCAAGTTTACTTAATATCATGTTGCTTTAATATGGTTATGTTACTTAAATTTCTATACATGACATGGTGTGGATATAATTATAAGATACATTATATTCCTATGACGTCATTCTCGACCAACTTTATCCAATCAGATCTAAAAGAACTGAAGTTGCACAGTTTTGGTCTAGTAATATGTTAAATGAACAGTATCCAATTATTTTACGTGATCAAAGAAAAGTATATACGAAGAAGATCATCGTACTCACATTTTAATCGTTTGCTACGAAGAAACCAATGAATTAACTGCAAGATCGATTTTATAACTATTTTTATATGATTGCTTGGTAACGATTTCATTATGATAGATTACCTTAAATCATTATCTTCAATATTAGAACAACTCAATGATGCTTTTTGACATCGAAGGTAAGAAACGTCTGAAAATATCATTTCAATATCGTTTTTTGGTATATTTAGAAACTAAATTTAATGAAATTCAACAAAAGTGAAGCAGCACGGAGGAGCGTTATGCTAACGAGCTTGCAATGGATTGGTTTCTTCGGTTCTTTCCTATTTTATTTATTTATTTATTTATTGACACTTTAACTTGTAGAACTCTTTAGAAAAATGATGTTTCATCCGACTGTGACTATTGTGTATGGGAAAACGACATTGAAATTATTTTAGCATTATTTTGTTAATAGATCAGCATTATTTTGATGCCATTGTGAAAAACCGATGTATTTACAATTTTGACATTTTGTCAATGATCGAGATAAACTAACCAGTGGTCGAAATAAGAGTAAATAGTCACTGTAAATGAGAGATTTTTGATCATAGCTTCAGGCCTTATAGCTCTTTACAGTGATTATTTGCTCTTATTTCGACCACTGCTAACATAATAATCAATCCTCAATAGAACACATAGTGGTGCAAGGTGTGCTAACCCCCATCCCAAACCCCCGTTCTACATAGACTACCCCCTGAAGATTTTTTCAAAAAATTTAAAAAATTATGTTTTATATCATAGTAGGGTAGAGTGCGATTGCAGTAAGGTGTATTAGCTGCGAACTTTAAACATGTATTCGCCCACTGGGGATATTGATTACTCATACAATTTATTCTTAACTACGCTTGTCGCCATTTAATTGTAGGTAGTAATTATCGACTAATTATACTCTTAATTATTACGTTAATTTATTAGTTTGTTTTTTGTCAACAAAAGTGAAAATTAATTGGCTGATTTGTGTTGTTAAATAAACCAATGAAATCGCAAGATGGTTTTGCTTATGTTTTGTATTGATAATTTTAATCGTGTCTCTAATGATTAATTAACTGTCGCTTTGATTACGATTAGGAAACCAGTGGTTAAAGCTTGATTCTCACCAGTAAAGATTGTAAATTGTGCTAAGAATTATTTTAGCGACTCATTGTTAAAAATATGCTTCACAAAATGTGTTAAAAATGGCTACCAGTGACGTCGATGAGTAGTTCAACACTTTTTAAACCGATAAAACATTCTATACCAGGCGGTTTTATTTGATGTCTGAAATTCTCAGTGCATCTCAGTGGGAATTTTACTTATAATTTATAATTCTCGCTGGTGTGAACCAAGCTTAAGAAAACGATGGGAGTATATTTTCAAATAAAACGAAACTATTTTCCTAAGGAAGAAATCAAAGTCTGTTCAAAGCAATCATGAACGTAACTGTTGGACTTTAAACTGCGGAGAAGTGTTTTAGAATATAGTTTGCAACTTTGATGCTCAAATAAACAATTCCTCCACAGGTGATTTCCGTCAGTTATTTTCAGCAAAACTTTCGAAATCAAACCTGAAAATAACTGCTACATGTCAACTGTGGAGGAGTGTTTTTGAATATGTAAACAACACTCCTCCATAGTTAATATTCCACAGTTATTCTCAAGCTTACAAGAGAATGAAAGTTTGTTGAGGAATAGTTGATGAATAATGCATTAACTTCTAACATTATTATTTATTTATTCTGTTATATAAATATCGTCATTGTTACCATGGTGACTTAGTTTAAATCGGATCAGGTTTTGGTTTTACGATGTTACTGATTTTTATTTGGCTTTCCTTTTAATGGCTATTTTCGGAGCTAACCACTTATTCTCTCGTGAAGAATGGCACTAACCACTTATTCTCTCGTGAAAAATATCATTGCTGTGGCATTTGAAAATAAGTATAGTATCTGCGATAAAGAGACTTACTAGTTTTACGTTAGTAGTGGAATAACTCAACTGGCAAAAACCTGTTCAAAGTCAACAAAATAACATTAGAATAATAAAGGGTATCTAATCACGGATCTTGTGATTGATTCGTCACTTTGTGAAATCATATGTTTGAAATTTAATGGTTGTAACGCGATCCTCCACACAGGTGAAATCCGAAAGTTATGTTCAAACGCACTGGGCAAAAACTTGATAAAAGTAAAGATGCTAGAACAAACGTCGGGCGACTTGATTTACATCCTAGTGGGCAATAACTTTTCAATAACTGTTCAAAGTAAGGACCCTAGAACAACGTCTATAATTGCGGACTTTGAACAAGTCTTTGCCCACTTTGCAGTACATATGTATTACTGTTATTAAGAGCGTAACGTTTATAGCAACCTAGGTTCCAGGCTTTTTTATTAGGACATCAAGGACACATCGCAAAAACATTTGCAACGCTGATAAGTTTGTGATATGGTAACGACTAACTACACACTAGCTCATACACTATGATTTGTAAAGATTACATTGCAAAAGTTTTGACTGGAAAGGTTTTGAAGAAAAAGAAAGTCTTAACATGAATTAGTCCATTTTTGATGAAGGAGAACGAGATATGAGTGAAGGCTAAGATTTTGACATATCATAGACTAAGCTATCTGCACCGTATATTTTGAAGAAATACGAGGAAGGATAGCACTGGTCGAAATAAGTAAGAGCAAGAGTGGGGAGTTTTTAGCAAAGCTTTCCTTTACAGGTGATTATTTACTCTAATTTCTACCACTGGGAAAGAACAATTCCATGGCCTTGTGAAAGCTGCTGTTTGAGGTATAATAGCGCAGATGGTCATTTACGGTAGCTTACACAGTTAATATACGGCTACGGAAATTTAGTTTTTCTCTGTTTTGTTAGTTTTCCGGTGTTGTATTAGTGAACGTCATGTCATGTATACGCTTGCAATGCTATAAGAGTATGTATGCACCCCTGCGGGTAAACACTTGTTCAAAGTCCGCCGTAAAGGGACTAGAATAAAATTAAATTGTTTGCCCATTGGGACAGCTTGTAATGAATTACTGCGTTTATCTTGCATGCCTGAAAATAAATGTCTTCGGATGAGTGTTTTTTGAGTAGAATATTTGACGTTCTTTAGTCAAAAGCCGATCTTCCACAGGTAATGTCTTGGTAGTTATTTCAGGCGTGTCTTAGATTTCGATTAGTTATTTTATTGGTTTTCATTGCAAAATCACTACGGGGAAGAGTTTTAATATAGTGACTTTGAAATTGATTGGTTTCTTTGGAACGATGTGACAAATCAATTCCAAGTAGGAATATTAGAAGAAAATGTTAGTTGTTGTGTTAAGTTTTTGGAATTGAATATCACTTGTGTCGCTTCTGTTGTGACATTTTGTGATATTAAAGTGGTGTGACGTCGATTTCTACCAATGGAAGGCCTTCTTTTGCACACAAAAATGGTCGCCTTGTGAAAGTCCATATTTAAGCAACTCGTGTTACAGTACTCAGCCTTTCCAAAAACTGTTAGTACTTTTAGTACTGTACTAGACCCAAGTTGGTTATAAAAAAATGTGTATCCTTCGCTAATCGAATATCAATCCAGTGGGCAAGTACTTGTTCAAAGTCAGCAGTAAAGACTCAAGTGCAACGTTGAAAACGTTGTTTTAACATCTTTACTGCACACTTTGAACAAGTTTTTGTCCGCTGGAGTGTACACATCATAATATATGGGTACGCTGTGGTTACAAAGCATTAATCGAATAAATAGCTTCTGAATTTGCGTAAATATATAATTTTCTTAAGTCACCCGCACATAAGAAAAAAACGAATTAATAGTTCGTTTCTGTTTTACTGGCACTAGCACCGCTAGGATTACTGCGTTTTTAGTTTTGGGTTAATCAGTCTTAGAACTACAGCGTGGCTGGAAGAAGTTTCGTGAGCTTCTCCCCTTACTTACCACCAAAGCAGTGTCACTGAAAGTCAGAGGTGAACTATATAAAACTTGTGTTCGCCCTGTCATGTTATATGGTAGTGAAACCTGGCCAGTGAAAACAGAAGACACACAGAGGTTACACCGAAACGAGATGTCGATGATTCGATGGATGTGTGGTACCAAGTTTAAGGATAAGAAATCATGTGTTGAGCTGAGATCACTACTTGGCATTGACTCAATTACATCCGAAATGCAAACCCGAAGATTACGCCTGTTTGGTCATATTGAGCGAAGGGACAAGAGTGATCGGTTGCAAAGGGTTCAGCATCTGGAAGTGGATGGGTTGCGTGGACGTGGTCGCCCGCAGAAGACGTGATCGCAAGTGATAAAAGATGACTTACGCAGCAAGAACATTTCACGCGAACTTGCTTTGGATCGTGATCGTTGGCGATCAAGAATTAAGTAATAGTCCAACCCATGTATACGTGGATTAATTACGGACTTTAAAAGATGATGATAAGAAATCCCTTACAGCGATTATTTTGTTATTTGGAGCACTGCTCTAACGAGATTGTGGAGATCCATTGAACGAATTCTAAATGAAGCCATTAAATTGGTTAAAAGCTGACAGGTGACGTCACTTTCAACCAATGTAATGGCTTCGTTTAGAATTAGTGAAAACGAATCTGCCTCGTGGAGATCCACCAAAAGGGTAGATTGGCGTCTAGGATGTCGGAAGAAGAACTACTACTCCTTAATAGGTCATTTAATAGGTAACGACTCTATATTTAGTTTTGCGTGCAATATATTTTTAGCCTTAAATGTATTTTTAATAATGGTCAGAAGAACTTTCGAGTCCTCTTAATTTCCAGACCTTTTTACAGCTTGCAATCATTCCCAGTAGACAAAAACTTGTTCAAAGTCTTGAACAACAAGCGTCTTTACTGCTGCCTTTGGACAAGTTTTTGTTTACTAGGTGGAAGCATTGATCCAAGTAAGAGCAAATAAACACTGCAAAGTAGTGATTTTTGAGCCTATTTTCAGTCTACAAATCCTGAAGGAAGCGTTGCTCAAAAATACCCTCTTCAGCAGTGATTATTTTCTCTTCTTTCGAGCACTGTGGAAGTCTTGTAACTAAGTTGGGTTTTTTTGTTTCTCAATATTTTTTTTGATATCGATGAGAGTCTCTCCGTTTAAATTAATGATGATGAAACCACTTTGAAAGTCGTAGTTTTGAATGAATTTTTAATCGTATGTTTGAATCGTTTACAGACTAACATTTATGGAGATATATATTTTTATATATATATCGTTTATAAACAAGAAATGCATAGAGGTTCAAATAATCTACAAAGGTCATGCTTGTATTTGTCATAGTAAGAACAAATAATCACTGTGGAGGCGGGATATTGCGTCATAGCTTTAGGCTGAAAGCATTCTTAAAAGTCACTCCTCCACAGTGATTAATTTTTCTTGTTTTAACTGGTGCATCGTACGAATGGGGATAAAAGAATTTGAGAGGAAGTTTTATTTTATGTATCATTTTAAGCACATGTAACTGACAGTTCTTGTCTCTTTTGCTAGAGGTTTTTAATAACTAGATAAACGAGCAAGCATTTTTCCTATATTTAGTGAGAAATCTGGTGTAAATGGCTTAATATTTTGTTTCCGTTTGGAAAAAGAGTAACTAAAGCAAGTTACGTGTAGTTGTCAAAATTAGAGTAAATAATCACAATGGAGGAGTGAGTGATTTTGGAACATAGCTTTAGGGTGAATAGCATGAAGTTATGCTCAACAATCACTCCTTCACAGTGATTATTCACTGTTATTTTGACCACTGTCCATGGACTGGTTGATTAAGTAAATGTTATCGATCGGAATGACTATCTAGCTGACTTTCTGTCTGTCTGTCTGACCGACTGACTCGTAGATTTTACTATCTTATTACATCAGGGATATTAATTTACTATATTACAAAAGCTTTCTTTGTTCTTAGTTTTTGTCGACATTTTAATAGCTTTATAATGATTAAGCGCTTCGATATTTTTATAGCCATCAACTTCCGAAGTTTGAAACGTAAGTGTTAAAATAAGTCTTTACTCAGTGGGCACGCGACGACGTCAAAAAGTCGTCATTTCAACATGGATAAGACGTCGCGTGCCGGCAGGGTATTGTATATGCGAAGGAGAATGTTCAGCGGTCGAAGTAAGAGTAAATAATCACTGTGGAGGAGGGATTTTTGAACATAGCTTGAGGCTTTGTAGCCTTAAGCTATACTCATTAATCACTCCTCCACAGTGATTATTTACTCTTATTTCAATCACTGATGTTGTGAATTTTGAAATTTGAAGATTGATACGTCAGTATGTTATTCCGCAGTTATCATTTGAAAATCACGGTGAGTTCAGACTTAAAATTGTAGAATGCTGCAGCCACAAGTTGACTCCATTTGGTTACTATCTAGTACTGAGTAGTCAATCTGTATGAAGTACCCGCTCAGTAAAAAGTCCGCAGTAAAGATAAAATCGCTAGAACGATGTTGACGTTGGGATAGTGTCTCATATTTAATGAATAGATCACTCTTTCGATGAATTAAATATCGCCTATTTTATTAGATTGTTTTTATTTGTTCTAACGTCTCTACTGCAGACTTTGAACAAGTTTTTGCCTACTGAGAGAGCGCACTCTCAAAGTTGCGTTTCTTTAGTATCAAACTTGCTTTTCTTGATCAGATGTAAACAATCGCTTAAGATAGTTTCTTCAAAGATGGTAGCCCAATCTGTGGAGAGAAAGCTATGATGTCTCTTTTAACAATGTAATATATATTCGCCCGTTGAAAGTATTTAGCAATCCAATGTTATATATGATATCATGTTACGAAATTTTATTCATGCATCATGTAAGTATTTACAAAAAAACAGATCGATTATAAAATTTATTAATGTGAGAATTACTCTCTCATTTTGTTGATTTAATCACCATGGAAACTGTATCAAATGTTGAATGGCTTGGTTATACTTCTAATCGAATTGATGATAGATTGGAAGTTGCACCTTTAAAAATTTAAAACTCAGTTAAAAATACTTTTAAGAGTTCCCAGTGGGCAAAACTTGTTCAAAGTCCGTAGTAAAGACGCTAAAACAACGTCAAATGATCTTTATTGCGGACTTTGAACAGGTTTTTGCCCACTTAGATAAAAAGATAGAATATTTCTTGTATTTTAAAGATGGATTTTTTTTAAGTCTGCAAGATTTACTAGATAACTGTGGTCAAAATAAGAGCAAATAATCACTACGAATGAGTGAAAAAGGTGCTCCTCCACCGAGGTTATTTTCTTTTATTTCAAACACTGACGTATCAAACGTTTCTTATACGACTAGCAAACTTGAAAATATGTATATCTACATAGGCGATGCCCGGTAGTTAGTTATATTCAGGCGAGAGTTTGTGTCTTAGAACTAGTGTTTATGGTTATCAAAAGATAGCCTCTTCTCACTGCACCATAGTCGAATGAGAATGTAACAGCGTTAGTTAACCGTCATTGCTTTTTATTCTGCATACAGTGCTGGAGATGAGAGAAAATAATCACTGTGGAAGAGTAATTTTTTAAACAGTTACTAACCTTGTGGTCCAAAGTTATGCTTCCGAAAATCATTCCTCTACAGTATTTTCTTCTATCCAGAATCTGTTATTTTAACCCAATAGAAACAAATGTAGATTTTTCTTATTTTTTTATTTTTTGCACTCTGCTCATAAGCGAAATATTATTTTATTCAACACTGTGTTTGAAATAAGAGCAAATAATCACTGTGGATGAGTGGTTTTTGAGCATTGCTTCAGGCTAGAAAGCCTGAAGCAATGCTGAAAAATCCCTCTTCTGCAGTGATTATTTGCTCTTAGTTTAAACACTGCAACAAAAAAATACACTAGTAGCCCTTACTGCGGACTTTAAACAATTTTTTCTCTATTTTCTGAAAATGATTATATTTGCAAAAGAATTATGTTTAACTGGAAGCAAATGAAACAAAACTGGGAAAGAGAAATCAATCGATTGGAAGATCGTTGAATCGGTACTACTTGCGAAAATAAACGCAAGATAAGAATTATACAGTATTTCGAATAAGAACAAATTAAATTTCGTATGTGTAGATATTTTCGCGCTTTGCATTTCCTAAGGCAAGAAGTCCTGGGAACGAGGTTGCCCAAGTTGTAATCGTTGGTAATACATTTTCTACACACTTATCATAAAAGGAGTCGCATTTTGAAAGAATGAAAAAAAGAATTTGCGAATATTTATTTTTTCGGATTAAACAAACAAGGAATTTTTTGCGATCATTTTCTTGAATCATAAAGAAACTTTTTTTCGCAAACATTTAATTTCGCGAATTTGTTGTAAATTTGCGAAATTCGCGAAAATTTCTGTTCGTGACATCTGTACTCAAGGTATTCATTGTGGAGGAGTCTTGTTCAAGCATTTCTTTCTAAGTTGAGCCTATGCTTAAAAATCACTCCACAGGATTGATTGAGTCATCTTTCTTCGTGTCCATATCTCGTGTATAATGTCGAATCTCCTGTAGTTATCTTTCTTCATTGATAATTACAATTTAAGTACATAAAAGCTTATGTTGTGGTAAGAATTTGATCTATAGGTGACGTCAATGCAATTAACTACATCACTTTGTCTGCAAACATAGTGTTAATTCGCACGCCCAAAAAGAAAAGTCCACCTCGACCCCAGTCTGTTCGTTTCGTATTACGCGAAGTTAGTGTGGAGTAGCCATAAGACGGAAGTTGGATTTCAACAATTGTCTTAATAAGGTTAAAATAAAATTGTAATGGATGGAATTGTTCCCATATTGCGTGGGAAATTTAAGTACATCGTTTGTGTGTTCATGGTAATAAGGATTGTGTTTCCATGGCAGGAGAATGGAAAGCCATTTAATAAAATATCTCACTATTTTATACCTGATAAATTCCCTTGACATGGCATGGAATTAATAGAGTGTTGTGTTTTTATAATTTAACCTATCAATGGATGTCAATTTCTAGTGTTTTGTTTCTGATTACGGATATGTCGGAAGGCGTATAAAAAAATACTTCTCTTCTTTCTCCCAGTTGGCAAAAACTTGTTCAAAATCCGCAGTAAAGGCGCTAAAACAACGTCGTTTGACGTCATTCTGGCGTCTTTGCTGACTTTGAACAAGTTTTTATACACTGGGATGTCTTTTATGGAATTTATACCAAATGGTTGATGAACGTGCTACAGCGTTTCTATTGAAAGGAGGTAAAACTACCGTGGTGGAAATAATAGTAAATAATTACTGTGTAGGAGGGATTTTTAAACATAGCTTAGGCTTTATAGCTATGTTTAAGAATGACTCCTCCGCGATGATTATTGCTCTTTTTCGACCAATGGTAAGATTAGATTGTCTTGATGTACCAAGCAGTTGTTGTGTATTCCATAAAAGTCAAGGAGCAAATGATCTGGGAAGGCGTGGTGTTTGTTTATAGCTTCAAACTTTGTAGTCTGAACCTATGCTCTAAAATCACTCTTCCACAGTGCCTATTTGCTTTATTTCGAACACTTAGTTTGGTTCAACCTACTAACCAAGCTATATTGGTTTCTGGTAATATTTGGGCGTTATTTAACCTCGTTTTTTGTTAATATATATGTTGTTTAGCCGATACAGTTATGTCATTTAGCCTGGTTTGTATTTACATTGTTAATATAATTTGTTTAACCTGTGCAGCCTAATTTCCTCTGATGGCTGTGTTATTAGCCTGGTATACGTTACCATTTATCATTCTTAACCTTAAAGATTTACAGTAGAAACCGCAAGTTAGCAGTGATATTTGTCTGGTCAATCTTTTGAAACATTTGTGGTTGCGTTACAAACATACCTATCTGTTTAACCAACACACTTAGTGGGAACTGAAAGTGGAAAAAGGGAAATAAATGAGTATTTCCTAGCAGCGCTGAATTCTGGGTAATTTGCTTCTTTTTTCTTTATTTTATGATTATTATTTTAGTTTTGCGATGTATGTGATATCATTTAAGGTGGGCGCTTGTTAGAAGGGGTACTTAATTCAGCGTGGGTGCTAATTTCTGCAAAGAGCTACAGTATTTTTATTAATAGTCGATAATTATGGGATCTATTTTAGGTTTATCTTGTGCACATCCTTATCGTTAATTACATTAATACCAATATCTGCATTGTGCACATCCTTATCGTTAATTACATTAATACCAATATCTGCATTATAGTCTTCGTTCATATTGTTCGAAATAACAGCAAATATTCACTGTGGGGAGGGATATTTGAGCATTGCTTCAGGCTCTCTAGCCTGAAGCAATGCTCAAAAATCTTTCCTTCACAATGATTATTTGCTCTTATTTCAAACACTTACCACAAAAATAAATCTCACAGGAAAAGTACTCTTTTTTGAAATTTGTAGATTGAAAATTCTCGCTGGTTAAGAATTTTTGTCCTTTAAAAATTCATCTGTTGAAAATTTTCGTTGGTTAAAAATTTCGTCACTTTAAACCGACGAATTTTTAACCGATCTGATGCTACTTTTTTAATCGATAAGACTACTAAACTCTTTTATTTCCGACCTTAGTACTGAAATTTTCTTAAATATTTATTGTTTTCAGTATAGAAAGTTTCTTAGGAGTTTCTTAGTTAAAAATGTGCACGAGTAGAATATTAGTCAGAATTTTTAGAATATATCCTAGCCTAGTACTGTTGGCCTCACATTAACACTGCAGTTGTTCAGGATGCCTACAGTGCAGATTTCTACTGGTACCATTGTATTGTAATTTTCATGGTGTTCCAGTACTAGCTTCTTATAAAACTGGTTTCTTGTTAAAAAAAGAATGTACTCTATTCTGAAAATTTTCATTGATCCCAGTGGGCAAAAACTTGTTCAAAGTCCGCAGTATTGATTTTGAAAAAGCTTTTGCCCACTGGTATGTTTAGTTAGACTAGTTCTAATGCGTACATATAAAAGAGGAGTCGTAAGGTAGCAGATTGAAATATGATTTTCCTCTGGGAAAACCCACTTAAGATAATGTAAATATTTGTTAGGGTGGAGTTACACTTGACAGATGTTCAGTATGAAGTTAAGTTTTCACTCGAAGAACATTTAGCTTTAGTTTTATTGGAAGATGAAAATATTTCTGGGAACAAAGTGCAGAATGTTATTTGCGAAGGATTATATTGAAGGGTTTTGTGTTATTAGAATAAACTGATATGAAAATATTCTCACAGTGAAAACTAAGTTTAGATACATATCATCTCATATTTTGTAAAATGACGTTCTGTTTTCTTTCTCTTAGGTCCGATTCATAATAAGATATAAGTAAAAGACCTCCCCAAGTTGTGCGGATACACGCATCGATACACGCACACGAATATAATGATACCGTTACGAGTTGGAATATGTATCATCGAGTACACTCGCAGTAAATTGATGTTACCAAAATTACTCGAAGATTTATGCGCGGATGGTAGTATGGAGTTTATTATTATTGATATGAATAAAAACTTGAATGATCAAGGCCCATTTGATGTGATCATACACAAGATATTGGAATGGTATAATCAAGGCGAGGAAGTAGGGGATGGCAAGTTGATGAAGTTAATGAATTATGTGCGTTCGTGTGTACCGCAACCAAAAATGCTAGATTCTATCGAAGAAACTGTTAATTTAGCTGATCGCTTCTACTCGATGCAAGTTTTGAAAGATTGCGAGTTCTCTATGAAAGGCGTTAAGGTATTTGTTCCGCGATTCGGGTTCCTCGGAGAATTGAAAGCAGAGAAAGTTATGGATATGTTGGATCGAAGTGGTATCGGATTTCCTCTCATAACAAAGCCACCTATCACACGATGTGACGCGGAAGCGCACGATATGTCGATAATATTTTCGGAACAATCCGTGAAAGATATCCGGCCGCCTTGTGTTATACAAGAGTTTGTAAATCATGGTAGTCGTTTATATAAGGTTGCAGCAGTAGGCGAACAAATGTATATATGCGAGCGACCGTCAGTAAAAAACCTACGAAGTGGCTTGGAACGTACTGTTCGTTTCGATAGTATGACGGTATCAAAACGAAATATTCATAACGTTGATTTACACGATCGAAACCCACAATTTCAGAAGTTTCGCACGAGTGCTGGTCGTGCTGATAAACAACTATTAGATGAAGATATCGTGAAAGAATTACTACGAAGAATCACGAATAGGATTGATTTATCGTTATTTGGGGTCGATATCATCGTGGAAGAGCATACTGGAAACTATGGTCTTATCGATTTGAATTATTTGCCTAGTTACGATGGTGTTCTGACGTTTTTTGCGCAGGATTTATATCGTAAATTGCAGCTACATAATGCTGAAAGATTAACGTTGATAGAAACTTGAGATTTTTTAAAAATGTTATGTATTGTTGGGAACTTTTAAACATTAGTGTTTAAAACAAGGTTGTTACCGACCAGTCCAGTTAACGAACTGCCATGTATCACTTATACTAAAAAACCCTCCACAGATGCTGTTCGGCAGTTTCCCATTAGACAAAAGCTTATTCGAAGTCTGCATGCAGTAAAAGCTGTTGAATACGTTGATCTAGCGTCTTTATTGCTGACTTTAAACAAGTGTTTGCCCACACTGTTATTTTCAGGCAGGCAAAATAAGCTCTAATAGTATCGCAGTAATCACTGTGGTGGAGTGATACTTGAGCGTAGCGTCAGGTTAGAAAGTCAGAAACAATGCTTAAAAATATCTCCTCCACAGTAATTATTTACTCTTATTTCAAACACTGATATCTGGAATTTCATTACTCTCCGCAAATACTCTATCTGCAAAAATCACCAATCGCTCCTTGAATTTCAAATATAGCATATTCTATCGTTCAAAATATTTACGTCATACCAACGTGTGATCTCAGAGAGAGAGAGAGGCTATCTAAGATTATAGTCTTCTCAAGGGATACTATTCATTTTCATTCCTTTTGTTCATCATGTGCAAGGAAATTGTGAGTAATAAATATTTATAACTACCTCACTTCACCTGTGGAGGAGTTTTTAGTATAACAACACTCCTCTAGAGGTGATGTACGCAGTTATATAAAGGTGTAAGTCTATCTGTGTGATAATCCTCAATAAGATCCCAGCAAGTAAAAACTTGTTTAAAGCTCTCAATAAAGACGCTAAAACAAACGTCGAACGACGTTCATCTCGACGTTCTAGCATATTTAATGCTGACTTTTTCTACCAGGACATAACATGAAATGAATTATAAAATGCCAAAGTCAATATTAGCTAGTCGGTATCAGCCTCTCCATTTGTATATATAGCTATAATAGTCTACTGTATTTTTATACGTATGAGGCAGATTTTAAATGACCGTTAATAGTATCTATGAAGGATTGTGTTGGGTAAATCTGTGGTCGAATTAAGAGCAAATAATCATTGTGGAGGAGGGATTTTTGAGCATAGCTTCAGGCTAGCTATGCTTAAAAATCCCTCCTCCACAGCGATATTTTGTTCTTATTTCGAACACTCATGAAATTGATTGGCTTCTTTCAAGTAGTCACCCAATTGCACGTTCACCAACGTTATGCTCTTCAACGTAGGTCTTATTTTTCGTTTATTTCATCTACTAATAAGTTCTTTTAGTAGTACTTCTTCGATAGGTTCGGATCTAGACTTAGTCGTGACTAATATTGTGTTCGGCATTTGTATTGCGAAGAAAGGTGTTGTGTCAACGAGCTTCCAATTGATTGGTTTATTCGATACGAAGACAATCAGTTGCAAAATCGTTGACTCATAGTCCAATTTTCTGAGATATGAGCTTCGAGTAATAAATTTAGCAATGAATTATGAAATAAAGGATTTCAAATTGTCTTAAACAGAGTCAACGATCTCACTATTGATTGGTTTGTTAATCTTTCTTTTGATTGGTTTCTTCGTACCAAAGAAACCAATCAATGTCTTCAGTTACTTGTATTGAGCTCCTTGTACTGCTGATGATGGACTTAGTTCCGAAAGCTTGGAGTATCATATGACATCGTCATCCCCATATTATGAATTGATGGGTTGTTACAGCAATAAGGATAAAGAGTTGGCATTCGTATCCGCCTGCTGTACTCCGATTCGGTGTAGCCGCACCACACACTAGGTTATAATTGAGAAAATTCTCCCCTTGTGTGTGATGGTGTGAAAACATCGGATCAATAGCGCAGCTGGTAGAGCAATTGCCCGGCAAGCGAGAGGTCGTGGATTTAAGTCTCACTCGATCCACTTTTCACTGCAACGTCTCATCAATAAATCACACGTGTGCCAATTGCAAATAATTGCATGTTTGCTACTTTACACTGGATACTAAATTGATGTATTTGGATCCTGTATATGAGTGTTACTCATTCAGTCCCAGAACTTATCTTCCCTAAAACGGCTCTCTGCACGCATATGGGTCCCCTTCACGTATATATAAATTGGACCCCTCCATGTATAGGACACCACCCTTCGACAATACCTAGTGTAACCATATGGAATTTTCATGCTGGCTAGATGTTGACTTATAAGATAAGTGAAATGCGGGATGCAAATCAAAAAATAAAAGTTGGAAATAATTGCCGAATATCGCCTGTGGAGGAGTGTTACTCAAATAACACTCCACTTAAATTAAAGCATACCAGCATTCAGAATAAAAACTAATAATCAGAACTTTATAGCCAGAAGCAATGCTCAAAAATCTCCTCCACAGTGATTATAAGAGGCAAGTATAAGTACAACAAAACATTAATACAACGTACAACGCCGAAGACTGTTACGAATGTCTCTTTATGTGGACTGTTAGTTACGAATATCTCCTTATATGGACTGTTAGTTAGGTAATAGACAGTGATCGAAATAAAAGTAAAGCTTGTTCCACATTTATAACTAGACGCAATTTATAGGCATGCTTAAACCACCTCGTACACAAGACTTCTTGACTTGAAATAACCTGGGTACCCAGTGGGAAAAAACCTATCCAAAGTCCGCAGTGAAGACGCTAGAACATCATCGTTCGACGTTCTACTGACTTAGAACAAAATTTTTCTAACTGGTTACGAGATTGCACGCGTAATATAATATCCTATTAAAACTGATGAAAGCGTATGCAAAACTTTTTTATATGATTTTGGCTTGTTTTATGTTCTTGCTTGATGATGCACTCATTATAGACTAGGTTCCCAGTGGGCAAAAACTTGTTCAAACAGATATTTGCCCACCGGGTTACATCTAAATGTTTATTGTATTGCTTCTGCGACTGTCATAAATGGGAAATAGATTTCAATAATCACCGTGGAGTGTTTTTTTGTAGCCTGAAGCTATGCTCAAAATCACTTCTCCGCTGTGATTATTTGCTCTTATTTCGACCACTGATACAGACTCGGTTTAACACACTCCCACTGCATTCGGCAATCTTTCAAACTGTGTTTCTTCTATTTTAATGCTACAATCCCGGACATAAATTATGGCAATTCATGGCTTTTACCTTGTGTTAACATTTTTGAAGGCGTTTATTTTGTTTTAGTTGCATATACCTTAAAAGTCTTAATTTTCGCCGGTTTTTAATTTCGCGCAGGCCAAAAAAAACACTTTTAAGGGTTTTAAATTTCGCGAATTCGGAATTTTCGGAAAATTTCGCGGATTTTTAATTTCGCGAATCGTTCCAAAATAAGAAATATTTTACTCAAGACACTGGGGTTTAGAAAAGGATATTTTGCGCAAATAAAAACAACATGATTCAAGGGATGCATTTCCGTCCAAATCCAACTTCACTCAGAATCCGACTGTACTAAAAAAAAAATATATATTTTTTTTACCTGAAATCGTTCATTTAGGAACTCCTTTATAATAGATACTATTATGCCTTCGAAAAATTTCTTGAAATTAGTGTTTTCGAAAATTCTTTTTGAAAAATTTCGCGAATTTTTCAAAAATCGCGAAATTCGCGAAAATCAAGACTTTGGAAGTTACTCTCTTCTGCAAAACCTCAGAGTGAGCAATGAGAGGACAAACCAGAACAGAACCGATTCTTTCGCTTTTCCCCAAGTCATGTACTTAGAAATTTGATATAGATCTTAACAGGTTTTTCTCTTGACGAACATCACGGCACAGAAAAAGTCCTGGGGACGAGGCTGCAAAATACGATTATATATAAGTGTTGATTATTTTAATCTATTGATTTTGAATCAAATTTCCAACGACGAACATTGTGCGTTTCATATCATGATTTATCATGACGTCATTATAAGCGATATAAATGTTTATTTCATATTGAACGTATGGTCGTGTTAACTATCATGATCTTACTCCTATTGTCTGCAATGGGCGGAGGGATCAAGATTGGAGTCGTGTAATGTAATGTAAATCCCATATAATGTAAACCGGACCTTACGGCAAGACGATTTACGTTTTTTTCTGCCATTCGTCGAAGCTTTCTTTAAAAACTTAAAAAGAAAACTGCTCGCACTTTCTATCTCTGGAAGTAGGAACATACAGTACATACATTCTACCATCGGGCATTGTGGTATTCTCAAACTGCTGGTAAATCATGTGTGATAATGATAACAACTCAGAGATTGGAAAAAGGGGACAAAAACATATATTTTTAACTTACTTTTCTTTTTGCGAAAATATTTGTGCCTTAAGCCAGAAGACCTTAGGTAAACGGAGCCATAAGAAGAAGAAACACAAGATTGCTATCACTCTTTATATTACGAGAAAATTAGAACCTAGAAATTATAACCTGATCCACAGAGGAAATTCGAATATCTCAGAAATGTGAGAGGAATATATCAAAATATTAAAGAATCGAACATAGTCTGCAGAAGAGCCTATTGCATCTGAAACAACTCCATGTTCTAATCGAATTGAAAATTTTCAGGAGTTGGTTCTGTTTCTGAAGAAGATCTTAAAATTCTGTTTTCACATTCTTCACTATGTTTGCTGCTCACTACACTTATAAGGGAACATCTCCAAAATTCGTTCCCAGGGGAAGAGTGCTGAATCAACGATCTAGCAATGGATTGAATCCAATCAATTGCAAGCTCGTTGACTTATCACTCTTCATCGTAGATTTTATTTCTCAAATTTATTGATTTTGACATAGCCTTCCATTTAAAATTTTATTGGATTTGTGGTATAATCACAAAGACATTGAAACGGGCTACGTTCTTTTTTCTTTTTTTTCTCCGTTGAAAAGATAGCGGAATTTTAAGCAATGGCTAAAAGGCGACACAGTGGGAAAGATCAGCGTCAGTACCGTTTTACCGAACAGAATAAAATTGGCGAAATGTAAGCGAGAGATTCTAACTATTATTTACGTTAGTGAGGATGGTGTTCTTCTCCGTTTAAGATAGACGTCTTGCTTTACTTTTCCTCATTGAAAAAATTAGATACATATATATTCATTAAAAATGTTGTTTGCTGTTTTACGGTTTCCACGTTGGCCTTTCACAAGACAGAAACACGATGCATCCGTGCTTATGTTTTCGTGATTCTGCATGCTTTTTTCTGGCTTAAGAATTGTGGTGTAGTTAGTCGTTACCGTTTGTTGTTGAAAGTTTTATGTGACTCTCCACCACAGATGTTTTCAGATTTTGCGCGCTTGTGAAGTATAGAGCGCTTACGGCATGCATGTTTTTACTTTACCCAGTGATAACAAGATTGAATAGCGGGGATTTCAAGGCATCTATTCTTTGCACGAACATACGCGTTAAGCTTTACGGAGGAGATTCGTAAATTTGCTCCTCTAAAAATGCAAGTTTTCATATTCTGCAATTGGTGTGCATTGGTCTATCATCACTTTAGTCACTAAACAACCACAACAGAGTTTGACAAGCGTTGAAAGCGATATTGTTCACACATAGATGCATCCACTGTGAGTTAATCTATCGTGACAAACACAAACGGGATACATCACATGTTTTATTTAACTTATTTATGGTGTCTAGACAGCACAAATCCTTAAGCCCGCCAGGGCTATTCTTTGCCCCATCATTCGTTTTGTTCTTCGTAATATAATATATTTAAAGGCAATGTAAACAACTCTAATGTCAATGAATAGCCCTGGCGGGCTTAAGGATTGAGGTCCATAGAGAAGAAGAACGGGTGATTAGAACATAACTGAAAATGGCGAGTTTTCCGATAGTCTTTCGTGCGTTCTTCGTAGAGCGGAAATTTGAAGCGAGATAGATGAGCGCGAAGCGCGATAAGTACGGGACTGAAGGGTTAAGAATAATTTATCACCCACCAATCTTTTAAGCTGGTGTTGTACTCAGTCAAGAGATAGTATAGAGATCGCTGAGAAGCTCCTCCCCAGATGTGGGAACAATATTCCATGGTTAGACAAATTTGACTTTTGTAGAGATAGAGAATCGAACTTGGATACAGATATTGGCGTGAACGGTAAAATGACCCAACCTTCTTTAGGACATTTTTGACAATTATGGTGATGCAGTCCTATTATAAGTCCACAATAAGCTTTAAGCCGAGTAAAAGATCAAAGGAATTTTACTCTTTTTGGTTGTTCCTATTCATAGAGATGGTGGGAAAAGGGACAAATTTATAGTGAGAGTTTGATTTTAGCTGCGTTAATGAAGAAAGTCACTTCTCCCCCATTCAACAACAACTAAAAGACCAGAAGTAAGACTGGTTACTATAGTACAGTGGAATCCCTATAAAGCGGACACTTTTTGATGCGTCACTGCTTATAAAGCTCTCTTAAATCCCCTCTATAAAGCGGACACTTCGTTAAGACGGCCACTTTATTCTGCACCAATAATGCCCGCTTTAAAGAGATCCACTGTATCATTTTTTTAATCGAGAATGTCGATGGATAAATAGTGGAGTTGCCTGCAAAAATGTTGGGAAGTAAGGATATTATCAGGAAAATCATTTATGAAAATAAGAAAAAAAGTTGGACGCAGCAATGATTTGATAACAGAAAGAAGTTTGCCAGAAATACCTCAGGAGAAAGTTTATTTATGAGACCCTGTACCCGACCTTAACAAAATTTTTAAAATTATCAAGAACGCTCGTGTTTCTAACGAACAATTAAGTGCCCTATGTACTTATTCCTTCAGTGAGAACTGTTAAATGCCAACTGTTAAGCGGGAGGAGCGAAAACCGTATTGTAAGTCAGACAAAATTTTGACTTTTCAAAAAGTACACGATAACTGTCAGGTCAAATATTTTACTGATACCGTAAATCCTCGTTGAAGTCCCCGGAGGCTTATTTAACAAAACGAATATTTAGGGTGGGGGCTTGTTCAGGGGGCTTATTTGAACGGAAGCTTATTAAATTAGACGATCACTATGAATGAAGAAAAATTCAAGACAATGGTCATTTTTGATTATAAGTATGCATCAATGTCAATATACTCATCATCATCTGAATCTTCGTTGACAAGCAAAGCGTCAGGGTGTGCAGCTTCGCAATCTTCTGCTGATTGTTCGACTAATTTGAAAAGATCTTCTTTGTTATCCCCTTTTAAATCACTATACTTAAAGTAAGCCCCCGAATGAAGGTTTGGGGGCTTATTTTAACGAAGGCGTATTCGAACGGGGGGAGGGGTATTTTAAATTCGTGGTAGATGAGGGCTTATTTGAGTACGGGGGCTTTATCAGGACTAAGGGGCTTATTCGAGGATTTACAGTAATCGTACAAGTACATTGATGATAGAGCGATATAAATCTGGGTTAGTGGGAAGACCACAGTTTTTAAAGACGCGACAAACAAGTTAATCTTCTCAAGAATTAGGGAAGCAAGACTCGATGCATTTATTAAATAATTTAAAAAGTTCAGGTGCAATATTATTAAGTACTACTGACGGGTTTTCATCTGGGCCAACTTCTGCCTTGATAGGGCGTAATTTGTAAAATATATCATTTTTTCATAATTTTTTAACTCAGCGAGGGAACTATAACGGTGTATAGTTACATTTTAGGCATAAAAATATCACAAATTTAGGCAAAAATATTTTTGAGTCCAGAAGTTGCCCAGTTTATCCACTCTGATATGATACTGAGTGTAGGAAATTTTGACGGGTAAAG
The DNA here is from genome assembly GCA_032360805.1 of Neoturris breviconis. NCBI lineage: Eukaryota > Metazoa > Cnidaria > Hydrozoa > Anthoathecata > Pandeidae > Neoturris > Neoturris breviconis. The sequence goes on from JAULBZ010000145.1 coordinate 37,512, forward strand.
TATCTTTCCAAGTAAAGTTATATCAGCATTGGAGGATTTTAAATTAGTGTTTACTTTTCTTCAGGATTAAAAACATGTTGCTTTTTAATTTTCTAAAAAAAACTAATACAGTATTCAACACTTTCTGCTGAAATCACTGTACTTGGAAAATATTTTACCAGACAAAATTGCGGACCCTCAGTATTAGCCAATTTTAAGATTCTTTTCTTAAAGGAAAAATACAGAGAGGATAATCAATCCGGGTCCCAAAAGTATTATTACAAACATGAAGATTCTTTTGAACGTTTGAATTCATTTCAAAATATTTCATTTTAAAATATACACCCATAACCACCTAAATACGTCAGATGGTGTTGCCTTCATATCACCTTTTAAAGTTGAGTTTACTAAAAGAAACAATTGAGCCTGGTCTACTGAAGATTTCGGGACCGTTTGCAAGAGTGGATATGGATAATTTAGAATGTACTTACATCGATTACTCACGGTTCTGAAGTCAGATTTGGTGACAGAGGATGGGTTTCTGTGGTAGCAGTGAAAATAATGATTCCTGTATGCAAAAGCTGCAGCACAAGCAGGAAAAAACCAAGGCTATAAAAGTGGTTTTTGTTAGATTTTTTTGTGGGGAATGAAATGATTAATTTCATTGGTAGTCCATTCAGGAATTAACCCTATTCAGGCCGGCCTTTTTGGGGGCACCGTAAAGCCGGGGGGAGGGCTAACCATGAAACCATGATGTGTTTTGAAACTTTCCAGAAAGTGAGGTCAACACATAATTAGCATTTTAGCATAAATATATTCCCGATGACGTCATCATTGGAAATCAGGTTCCAAAACTATATTCCAAAACGTTTTTCAGGCAAAAATAAGAAGATTTTAGTTTTTTGAAAATATTTTTTTACCATCAGTCAAATATATGGTTGCTAAGAAAAAATTATCTCTAGGTACCTGATTTTGTTTTTTCAAAATCATCCTATATAAATTGCATGAAAAGTCCCAAAATTTCTGGTCATATAAGCCACTCGTTCAAAAGTTATGAAAAAATATATGAGAGGAGGGGGGGCTAAAATAACAATATTTAATAAAAAGATCTGTCGGTGCATCTGCCATATATGTACGGAAACTCAGTCTGTCTGTGCATATTGATACACAGTATTGCAGTAAGATTTAAGAGGCAGTCGATCGAAACAAAAACAACACAATGGTGTTAAAGTGAATTAGTCATATACATATGTAAATTTATGATTTGAGTGACATTATACGCAATGCACATCTTCAGCATATTAAATCAGACAATTTTCGTGATGGACAATGAGATCACCAAACATATTGACAGACGGATGGTGAAGCAATATGTAATCGATTTTTGGTTCCACTATATCGATGACCTAAGAACCCTAATCCTAGGATCGACAGAGAGAAACTTTTAACTAATAGATTGAGTAGACAGTTGAGTTCTTCAAGAGAGATGTCGCGGACACATGGAAGACCGTCTGTAACAAAAAGGCCTGGAGAGTAGCCAGGAATATCGAATTCCTTAATAAATACTGACTCATCTATGTTTATTTCACAGAGAGCTAGCATATCAGGAGTTTTTTTAAGACAAGAATGATTGAACACCTGACCAGTTACTACGGAGACCTCTTACATTGAAATAACATCTATTGAATGGCTGAGGGGGCCGAGGATTTGCTCTATTACTCTCGAACTAGGTTCGTCATGAACGGTTTAGAGAACATAATTAAAGGTTAAGGAAAGATATAATCAGTTGAACTAACAATGTCATAGAATGTGACTACTAGTATAGAGGATACAAAGAAATACCGTCGTAAAGAAGAAACAACCAATGGCATTGAAATACCAGGGGATATAACTATACAGACTATATTGCTGATGCCTTCTCTGCACGTTAACAGATGTTTCAATTCCTGTACTATGAAGCGGAAATGTCAAACTAGAACGACATACATGCATTAACATCCTCCACTAAGCGAATTCTAAATGAAGCCATCGCATTGGTATTAGTAGCCTGAGCTCCAGTCATAAACTACGACAAGTAGTGGTTACTTGTTGTAGTTTGGGACTGGAGCTCAAGATATCGCATTGGTTGAAAATCACGTCACTTGACAGGTGATGTCATTTTTAACCAATGTAAAGGCGAATTTGTTCGCGCGATAATTCTAAATGAAACCATTACATTGGTTAAAAGCGACGTCACCTGTAACGTCACTTTCAACCAAATGTTATGGTTTCATTTAGAATTCTTGCGAACAAATTCGCCTAGTGGCAATCTGCCTTAAAGGTACATAATCACCTTTTTTGGTCAAATGTTCAATTTCTATGTCAAATGGATAAGTGACACACACTGAACAT
>JAULBZ010000146.1:0-39756 GCA_032360805.1 Neoturris breviconis
AATAAGCTACCATTTTTATTTTTTAAAAAATTAGTTGTTTTAAATTGCATTGCAATGTGATCTTCCACGTGAAAATGTAGTCTAAATTTGTCATTTTTGACGAAATTCGTTACTTTAAGGGCAAATTACTCAAAAAAAAATCAACTTTGATTGCTGAAATAAAATTTTTTAAAGCACTTTTTCTATTGATAACAACTGAAACCTGAACCTATTTGGAACTTTACAGACCAAAAAATATGTATCTCACCTGAGTGTTACCCTGTGCAAATTCATCGTCTTCAAAATTTGTATATTCTCACTTTTTTAGAAATGTATTAAATTATAACTTTAATCATATCTATAGCAGCTTTGCCTTCGTCGATTGCTCTGCGATTAAAATATTTGTTGTTCTTGCAAGTTAGGTGAATCGAATCTCTACGTTCGAAAGACATTAGGCGTGTTCAGGGGGTGAAGCGAATACATTTTTATATGTCTTTTAACGTATAGTAGACTTATGGTTTATAATGCAGTCGTGATTAACTCCATTATTGTCATAAAAATTGATTCTTTACAAAGTAACTTATTTTGCTGTACTTATCTTCTTTTTCTGTCCTTAAGAAGCTTACAAATCCTATACGTTTCTCAAATCGAACTGGATGATCAACTACGTACTTAGACCCCAAAGAAATTTATCAGGAGATCAAAATATTTAAGATCTGGTAGCGAAATAATCCTATCCGTAATTCGAACGGCAAGAACATCGGAACTACGGCGAGACCTTCATACGTAACTACTTTTCTGATTGTTTTTTAAAAATTGGGAATTGCAGTCAGTAATAGATTTTCCTAATTTTTAATGGCTTCAGGCCATTTGGGATAACTGAGAGCAATAATTTTTCATTGAAAAATAGACGATTTTGGAGATACAGCAGCTATTATTTTTCTGGCAGTGGAGTAAGTTAAACTTTAAACCTTTAGTAGCCTGCCATAACAATAAACTCTTTTCGTTTGTGGCGTGCACAATTTTACACGGCACTTAACGTACTCGCATTTTTGGAATGAGGTTAAACCTTCAATTTATTTATTATGCTTGTCAAAATATCTCTTAAAGGAGTGATTATACATATTTTCTTCTAAATTTTATATGCTTAGTATTCTTTGTCTGTTATGTTATGAGATATTTCAGTTGACTATTCCCATAATTACATATTCAATATTAAGATATTTTAATTTTCATGTGTATCACATTTGTTTGATTGAAACAATCAGTTATGTACGGTGAGTTGTATCATATTTGGGGACTATTTGGTGATTACTGGTCTCTCACGAGACGAAACAAGTTTTAAGGACGAGGTCGTGTGTGTTATCTAATACTTTTGCCCAAATAAAATACTGAGTTATGAGGAGAGTTGTATTATAATAAATTTATGAGTACGAAAAGATTTCCGTACTAAATATATATATTGTCTGTGCAAGAAGCATACGAGTAATTGTCGTACAATTAATGTGTCAAAAGTTATTAATGCACATATTTGTTCTGCAAGTTATATGAAAGTTATAAGAGCACATGTTTGTTGTGCAAGTTATACATGTTATATAAAGTTGTGAAGCAAGATAAATTGTCATATAAGTAATTGTAAATGCACATACACACACATCGATTGGTGACTGTTATTAGATAGCACACACAATTTCAAAAACTATGCCCATACATCTTAACCTAAATGTAAAACCAAATTCTTCAAATATATAATCTACTTGTGCTGAATAATCAATTCAATAGATCTATTCTTAATCTTATGTTTTGTTTTCCTTGCAATTAAGCAAAAAAATTAAAGATTCTCTGAAATAACGGTGATAGAGGGGGAGTTTAGGAGGCTTTTTTGGGTACTTTCTGTATTCTAGATGGAGCGTTTCGGTTTCTAAATTGCAGTTTGTTGCCTTATTAACCCTATTATATATGGGCTTTTTTATGTACGTTGAATATATGTGGGGGGAGCAAAACTGCCCCCTATTGTTTTCTCAAGATAGAAGCATGCTACAAAAGCGTGAACATTTGCATGTAAATTAGCTGTTGATGCTCTTAATTATGTTTAATATACTTATCTTTAACGGTCCCACAGAACCTAACCTATGAACCCAATACATATCCAGCACAGTAATATATCTTAATGAGCTTTAACTACATTTTATTATTTAGTTAATACATAATGCTATAAAGCATAATGTGTGTGTTCAATTTATATCCACTGTAGAGGAGTGATTTTTGAGCTGGGTATGAAATTTCCCTATACTCCTCCATAGTGACCTGACATAATTTTACTTTGAAAATGGTGTTCCAAATGTTTATTTGAACTGAAACTTTACCATCTTAATAACGACATATTTCAAACACTGACATATAATGTGTGTATGCAAATCGTACTTATGTGATAGGTTTAACTTTCATTTGGTTTGACGGGCTACTTTCAATACCATATATATTTCATTTTCTTTTCCATTCAATCTATATCACAGTAACTGCACTATAGAAGAAGAAATGGAAAAATGTAAATCTTCTGCAAGAAAGAGTGCTAAACCATTGTTTAAGAATACTGAAAAGTTTCATGACAAGTCATTAAAAATAGTGAAACATGTGTCACCATGTGGTATTAGCTTCACTGGTGATAACTCTATTTGTATCGATGAAGTAGAAGAAAAATTACAACCAAAATGTATATCACAAAGCACTCCCGCTCGACGTAACAGTGGAAATAATTTGAGTAAAATTAAAAGAAGTGTGAAACGAAAATCATGTTCATCTGGTAAAAAGAATCAGAAACATAGAAAATATATTGACAACAAGAACCGGTACAATGCTGTTGCTGTTGTTAAAAATTATCCTAATAATGTTGATGTTGAGCTTTCAGACATTATCTTATCTAAAACAATAGATGACGAACATGAACTGCAGGAAGCTGCATGTCATGAGAATTATAATCAAGAGATAAAATGTAACAATAACGAGATTCTAGATGATGAAAATTTATTTAACCAATGTTTATCCACTTCTTCAAAGTTATTTGAACAAAGCTTATGTATGAACGAATCACAAAACAATACCATATCTGAACAGCTTGTCAAGTCAAACATTATGGAAAAAACAAACATGTTTAAGGATGATACAATGTTTGCTAATCTTAACATTACTGAATTAATTTCTTCTAATGATTGCACCACTTTATTAAGTGAATATCCCCAAAATACATTCTATGGGTTGCCTATGAAAGTTAAAGATATTCTGATACAAAATCGTGGAATATCAAAACTTTATGGTATGTAGCATTAACCAGTTCTTCATTGGTCAAAATAAGAGTAAAACATCATTGTTTTCAGCCTGAAGCTATGCTCAAAAATCATTCCCCTATAGTTGTTAAATTTGTTCTTATTTTAACCAATGATCTCATGTGAGAATATTTTGGTTGTTTCCGTATGACATACCCATAATTTAATTGATTTTAAATAAAAATGATCTGCAGCGAATATTATTCAGTTAATTAAATATTACTTGGTTGTGATAATGATCCTAGTTGTTTGAAGGGACACTCTTCTATGCTTGTGCTGTACTTACTGCCATTTGTTTAATCCTGTGGTAGTTTGAGCCTATAGTATATTGTGTCTAGGTTTATGGATGATGAATTCATCTTGATGCAAAAATATAATTTTTCTCAGGTATGTATCTATAGCCTAAAGTTATGCATTCCTCCGCAGTGGTTGTTTATTCTTACTTGGAGCACCTGTATCACTAATAATTTGGTTTCTTATAACATTTTCTGTCTTATTTCAATAGATTGGCAAAATGAATGTCTTTGCTTACCTGGTATATTTCATCATCAAAACATAATTTATTCCTTGCCAACAAGTGGTGGAAAAACATTAGTTGCAGAAATACTTATTATGAAGGAAATGTTAATACAACAGAAAAATGTTATTTTAGTTTTACCATATGTTTCCATCGTTCAAGAAAAGGCAAGCAATCTTTTAAACAACTGTTGGCGATCACCTCTGGAGAAGTTTTTTTTGCAATGAATGTTGTTTTTGGGTATAATTTTCAGCTGTAATTCTGAAACCTAAATAATCACTCCTCTACTGGTGAAACTAAGTGAATTTTAGTTACTTTGAAATAATTATGTAAATATTATATTTAGTATATTAAGTTGACTCAGTGTGTGGATCATCATTAGTGATATTGAGGCCAGTGTTTGAAGTAAGATATTTGGCTCTTATTTCAAACACTGGAAGCCATTTCTTTTCTAAGTAATGATTATTTTGGAAGATATATAAAAGTTATGCAAGAAATCTTTTCAACCATAATCAATGTTATGTTCAGGTTCGTGGTTTATCTCCATTTGCTGTAGATCTTGGTTTCCACATTGAAGAATATGCTGCAAGTAAGGGAACAATGCCACCAAAGAAAAGAAGAAAGAAGAAATCCATATACATAGCAACTATTGAAAAGGTACATATGCGTTGATTTTCATTAGGCAGAAATTTCCTTGTATAAGCCAAAAGAAGATATTCCATTAATAGAAATTGACATTACACATCATATGATGTCAATTTCTACTGTCTTCTATTTGCTTATGTGCAGAATTTTCCACTTATTGGAAGTCAACCTTATTTGAAATACTACCAGTGTTTAAAATTCTAATAAAATATTCACTTGGGAGAAATCATGCTCATTGATGATTTTGTTCCTTATATCCCGAACTTTGTTAATATCTTAAACAACATAAAGAATGCCTATACATTAAGTTGATAATTTTGCAAGCCTGAATATAACTGTTGGGCATCGCCTGTAGAGGAGTGTTGTTTCAAATACTCCTCCACAGGTGATGTCTAAATCTATATAACTACAGCAAGTATGTTCTTCTTGTTTTAATATTGTTAGAAACAGTAAATATAACCTACAAGACAATATAACCTATAAGATCAGTTCAAAAAAGTCTTTGTGCGATACAAATTTAAAAATAAAGAAACATTTCATACAACAATAAAACTTTACTTGTTTAAGGCAAATGCAATTGTAAACAGTTTAATTGAACATGAAAGAACTGATGAACTGGGAATGGTTGTAGTTGATGAGGTACTCAATTGTTTTTGACATGCACTGTAGCATAGACATGCTACTCTTCAGGCCAGGGCTTGGAATTCTGCCTCCTATGTGAGGTCTTTGTCCACTCTTCTAAAAGTACCCAATATTATCGTTTTTCTGAATTTCAGACCTAATGTATAATGGTGAGTGTCATGTCTTTGCAGTAAGGCTGAAAATACCTGTTGGACCTTATCAGCTTTGAAGCCCAAAAAACTCTCTTCTACAGGTGATATTTTGATGTTTGTTGTAATTATATAGGATCCAGAATGGTGAAGGGTGTCAAGGTTTAGGAACGTGCATAGTAAATAATTCCTACCATGATCTATTCTATGATTAAGAATAGATGTACTGTATATAAATTCTTATTTAAGCCGGATCTCCACTTTAAAATAATATTCGCGTAATGTATCGTATGCATAAAATGATGGTTCCATTGGTTAATTAATCATTCATTCTTCCAGCGTTACATTACCGTATGTAAAAAAATTGAATTTAGTTTAAATTTAACATAGCGTTCCAAATAATTACGTAAGCCAATCGGATTTAAGTTTTTGGTACATTATGCTGTGTTATGCATATTGTTTTTTTAAGTGGGAACTCAGCTTTAGTCTCTTGTGTCTCTAAGGAAATCAGGTTTAATGCCATTGAGTGGACTTGGACTAACAGACTAATTATTACCATTATCCCACTTACAATGAATGGATATTTTGTTTAATTTTACTTTATGTCCAGTTACACATGATTGGTGAAGGTGGTGGGCGTGGTGCTTTGTTGGAAATATTGCTATCGAAAACTATGTTTAAGTTTTGTAAGTTGTATGTCAATGGACTATTTCTACAAAGTTTAGTTTTAGATCTCAAGCTTGCTAACAGTGTTCGAAATAAGAGCAAATAATTACTAGAATGGAGTGATTTTTGAGCATGGCATCAGGCTACAAAACTATTTATCCTCAACAGTACATATTTATTCTTATTTCGAACACTGGCTAAGATTGTAAGATAAGTTATAAAGATCACGTGAGGAGTGTTTTAGCTAAAAACTATACCCAAAACGTTCCTCTACAGGTGTTACTGTACAAAACTAACTGGCTGCAGAACCTATGGTGCTATAAAGCACAATAAATTTAGAGGAGTTTTTTAAATCTACCTGGTCATTGTGATATCTATTAATTTCTCATTTCTCATGTGAAGATTACAGTGTGTAACTAATCGCTAGCTTTAAAGGATTTATGATACCACATGTTTGCATGAGTTGTATTATGTAGAAGTTTGAACTACCACTACCGTCCAATCCTGATGGCAGCTAAACAATCCTCACATTAGAAATAATTAATTTTTGTAATACAAAATCTAATTTATTTTTCTATTTCTAGCCCATGTTCAAATAGTTGGAATGAGTGCGACACTTGGAAATATCGATGAGCTAAAACAATTTCTTAGTGCTGAGATATATACCAATGATTTTAGACCTGTTAGTAAACATGCATTGTGTTGATGTGCTTACAAACCAATCACTCAAGTAGAAACCACTCTGGTTCTTTAGGAATTCATGGTCTTATTCACATTTTTAATTTTTATTAGCATTCTTACGGAAGAATTCTTTGAGTGATATGTATGTGGTTATAGTTTTGTGATTTAAAAAATGTTGAATATCTGATTCCTTTTAGCCAATCACGTTATTATTTTGTTCATATGACATGCTTTCTATGACATAGGAAATAGGAATGTTATTTATTTAGCATAATTAATAATAATTAATATTCTTTTTAACTGAAGATGAGCGAGAAAGAAAGCAATGGCAAGTATTAGGCCTTATGATTAAAAATTACTCAAAGTAAGTGAGTATAAATTTGCTATGCAAAATATTAATATGTAAGAATTATCTTAATTTTTGTTATTGTAGTGACGTAATAATCATGCTAAGGTGTTAAAACAATCATATTCAGTAAATATATTTTTTTATAGGAACTAGTGAAATTTGGCTGAACCTCTCTATAATCTTCAGAATTTAAGCCTCATTTTGTTCTTATTTTCTCCTGGTTTTCTTCTTTTATGTACCCTCTTCTGTGTGTTCTAGCTATAATAATAACTTGGATGGAGTTGAGGCTACTGTTTTCTAAGAACTTATGTATATCAAAGTATAACATTTTGTATTATGTAGTTATATTTTATATCCTTATTTTTAGCTTATTTTTTTGTTTGAAATTTTGCTTCACAAATTGGTTCTTTTTGTCATTATTCCAGCCACTGTTTGTTCTTTGGTTTGTTCTTTAGTTTGTTCTTATTTTTCCGTGTTCTTATAAAGTGTGTTCTTATATAAAACAGTGTAACTAACCATGACATGCTGAAGGATACCAGCAGATAATAATAATAAAAAAATGCATGTACCAGTAAACACATGTACCAGTATTATTTTATTTTGTATTTTGCAAATAAAATTCTTAAATATTTACTACGTGTCCTAATACTTGCCAGGTCTCTCTTTCTCTCTCATTCTCACAGATTAGATGCCAAGAGAGAAGAAGCTCAGACATCGAGGTCATATTTATTCTTGTGTCAGAAGTCATAGCAAGACTTTGTTATCTACTCAATCCAGTTGGTCTTCTTTCAAACAAACCCTCCTTAAGTGCTATATTCTGTTAACTCTACAGGTTGATGCTCTAGGATGGAACCCTTTCTGAAATATTTCTATAAGTTTTGAGACTGATAACTTTGCTATACATTTGGCGTCTTTTGTCAACAGCCCCAGATTGTTACGATTTTCTTTGATATCAGATAAATTATTCATATAGGTTGAATTGACTGAATTTGTTAAACTAAAGGAAACTTTGTATGAGTTGGATCCAAACTCAAAATGTGAAGAAGAATTTTGGAAAGTTTCACGGACAATATCACATCCTACGGTATCTTATTTGTTATTTGCATGATTACTTTACATTTGTGCAATAAATAATTCTTTTTGTACTGTATCTAACATTAAATAGTGGAATGTTAATATAATGTTTTAAGACATGAGCAAAGTGCATAACGTTTTTAGCGTGCAGACAAGTTTATCGCTGATCATTTTTTTTTTGCTGAGCAGTCTGCGTAGAGCGGAGCAGATACACACAGATAAATGATGTACTTACTATACTGTCAAATAAACTAATTAAAAACTGTTTAGTAGAGCCATGATATTTATTCTTTCTCAAATGCGCATCGTCTCATTGGAAAATAAGATTATTTGTCTGACTGAGCATACACATATTCCTGTGCAACTAGCTCGGACTGATTGATTGGAAACCAGCTTTAATACTAGTTAAATTATTTTAGGGACTTCATTCATCCCTGGTTATGCGTGATCCAGATCATGTACTATCATTAGTATTAGAAGTGATTCCAAATAATTCATGCTTGGTATTTTGTGCTACAAAGAAGAATTGTGAAAGCCTTGCTTCAATGCTTGCTAAAAGTTTACCCAAGTAGGTCTATTAACAAACGGATGCTTGGATTTGTGTTCTGCATTTCTCTCCATAGGAACATTAGAAATAAGTACTGTTTAGTGTTGGGTCAAATTTTAGAGTAATTTAGTCATAAATATCGTGGAATGTCATTATAAATATATGATTCCATGATGTTATGACTAAAGTTTTTCTAAAATCCAACCCATCACTAAGCGGTACTTATTTGCAATATGCTCATTATGGATATGTTCAAGGGAATTGTAAATACTATTTATAACGGTTATTTGCTATTATTCATGAATTTTCATGTAGTATGGCAAATCAAATGAATACATTGTGAGGAGGGGTGTGCTGTGTAACTTCAGGCCACTAGCTAGAAGTTTTAAGAAGATAACGTTTTCCATAAATTTGAGAAAAGTATCAGTCATTATTGGACTGAAAACAATAAAATAATCAAATGTTTTAAACTGTAATGTTATCTTTATGGGCTAGCACCCTGACCTTTTGAACCATTGTAGCTATGGTACTGAGACTTTTCAACATTAAGTAACATTATATAATACTGCTAATACTGTGATATTTTATGCTAAAGCATTTCAGTATCATATCTTTGGATCATTATTTATTGGTCATAACCCAAAGCCACATATTTTTAAGTGGAAAATCCTTTGTAAATCAATGATTCATTACATAAAACTTGGTGAAGTTATATACTTGAATCATAAATTTTACAAAGTTTGGTCACATGACGAATCTGTTTTCCCCAATTTTTCGTACTTGTGAGCAGGTCGTATCTTTTAACAATTAGTGTTATAAATAACTCTTACAATATAGGATATATATGATATATAATATAGGAAGATGTATATAAGAAATGGTTTATTTTACATCAAGTAATCAAGTTTTTATTATTTCTATCCTAATGATAAAAAATGCAATTTTTTTTTTTTGAATAATTATATCTATATGATTCCAAACTTGTATTTCAAATTTTGTAAAAAAAAGGAGATATTTGTCGAATTAGCATTGTTTTTGTTTCCTTATCTTAATTCTAATTTCTATTTTACAAATTATATTTCTTTTCATTCAGAGAAATGAGAGAAGTAAAGAAGACAGAGAAAAAATATTTATTAAAAGGAATTAAAGATGCGGTGAATGGTGTTTGTCAGACCTTACTTCTTAGTATACCATTTGGTATAGCTTATCATCATAGCGGTTTAACTATGGATGAACGGAAATTAATTGAAGAAGCTTATAGTTCAGGAGTTTTATGTTTGTTATGTTGTACATCAACTCTTGCAGCAGGTGTAAATTTACCAGCAAAAAGGTATCAAACAAATAAATAATTTCAATGTTCCAAATAAAAGCAAATAATCACTGTTGGGAGGCGTCATCTTTTGCCATCAGTGATTATGGTTATTGTTTCGAACACCGAATGCTCTATTTTGTGCCACTTTTATTTTCACTCCACTTATTTGTTGCACTCCCAACTTTTGCACAATGCATAGGTCCAGTTTGTGCATTTTTAGTTTGCTAAAACTAAATTTGTTCAAAGCACAACTGGGAGAAATAGTATCAGAAAAATGAAAAATCTAAATTTATTTGATAGAATTGCTCAATTTTTTCTCTTTAATTTCCATACATTCTATTGTGTGAGATACGACCTTTATTAGAAGGTTTAAGTTCCTTAACGGCTGTCAGGCGGCCCTTGTGTAGGCATTTTTCCACATTGTCCTTGTAGATCATCCGCGGTCCTTGTAGACCGTCAGTAGCTAGCCTAGGCAGATCAGGTTCGACCCTTGTAGGCCGGTTTTTTATATAGTTTTTGTAGATCATCCATGGTCCTTGTAGACCATCCTAAGCAAGAAGTTTTTATGAGTATGTCAAAGGGATGGGGTACATTCTAGATTTCCCTCTATTGCCCCACATCATTTTTTTATTGGCCATTTGTTTCTGAGAGAACTTTGGAAATTAACATACACTTTTAATTTTCTGCCCGAAGTCCATAAAAATTAATTAAGTGTGGTTGAGGTATATGAATATGATTCCTTTGTCACATCGCATGAAAATGCTGAATTATTTTAGCAATGCCACACAATGTGGTTCATAATTTGAATATAGTGTAAGTATCATAGGTTGTAAGCTATGGGTCATAACCTTGACTGTCATGGTGGGGAGGGTTCCATTGACTTATATTGTAAGCAACTATGTTAGAATTATAAAACAAGTATGGTTTGTAGCTTTTCTGCTCTACAAATTATGCTTTTAGGAATGAAGAGGCTCAACAACATTTTTCTAAAAAGCTAATCCCGCCAAACAAGGTTTGACCTACTGTATAGCTGACAGACTAGTACCTTATTAAGGGTATACATTTATTTGCAGGAATTTCTTATTGGCAAAGATTAGTTCTCTTAAGGTATAGGCAATACTATGGACTTGCTTCTTTTTAAAGAGAGAGTGAGTCAAGTTCATTGTTTGTTCATTTATATCTTGAAGATTTTATAGACCTGGAAATTATATAATGAAAAACGGATTATTTAAGTTGATTGTTAATTAAATCCTTTTCTCTGCAAATATTAATTTGTAGATGTTGTTTACATTGATTTCAAATTCTGATGTTGCTTCTACATTTAGTCACTATTGTAATTTATACAGTCCACTCACGGTATATTTATACTAATGTCATCAAATTTGATATAGAATCTTAACAAAAAAGAAACTTTTCAATTTCGAGACATCCTCAATTGCAATGGGGTATGAAAGGTTTTCAAATTCACTGCATCTGGGATATTTTATGGACATATATTTTTCATATAGAGTCATTCTGCGTTCACCATATGTTGGAAACAAGTTCATAACAAGAAGTCAATATAAACAGATGATTGGTCGTGCAGGACGAGCTGGTATTGATAGCTCTGGTGAAAGCATATTGATTTTACCTTTAAAAGATAAATTAAAAGCACAACCATTACTTGATGGACCTATAGGCACATGTAAAAGTAGTCTGTTTTTTGAAGATGGGAAAGGATTGCGACAGTTAATACTCTCATTACTTGGTTTAAAAGTAAGAGTCTGTAATCTCTTTCATATATCTTATGACTATTCGGTGCAAATTCTCACTACACGGAATTCTTGCATCTAAATAACTTATCAGATAAAATCTCAATATTCTGGATCTGCATACTATCTTTCGTCTTACCATAACTCTTTGCAAATCTTTAACAAAATGATAGTTTTTAGTGATAAGTCAGACAATAAAACTTTCAACACACACCATGATACCATACTTTTTCTTGTTCCTAATACACTTGTGCAAATTTGCCTCCTTTTCTTTGCTGCAACCATAGAAAAGTTGTCACAATACGATATTTACTTGCACGGTGCTTCAAACCCATAAAAATCTAGGTCAAACCCTCTACTATACAAAAACCAACAAAGAGCATTTGTTGTAAATCCTGGTGGAGTGAAAATTGTCGGTAGTTACTGTATGTTCATACTGATTATTTTAGATTTGTACTTCATATTCAGAGATTAAATCATTTTTTCATGTAACTTTGTTTCATCTTCAACATTCATCTGAATTCGATATCATGGAAAAAATTCAGAAAGAAGGAGAACACTTGATCAAGCTTCGTTTGGTATTTGAACAAATTGATACCAGTAACAAGAAATATCTAGTCACAACTGATCTTGGTAGAGCTACTCTTAAAGGTAAAGTATTAACTCTGTCAGTGCTTGAAATAAGAGCGAATAAAATCGCTGCAAAAGTCCAAAGAAGACATTTCATTGTTAGAAATTAACGTCATAGTGGGACTGAATCTTTCAAATAATTGCTGTGAATGAGTGATCATTAAGATATTATATGCTGTATTATTGCAGATTGTTTTTGAGGTTCTTTGTAACAAGCACATGCCTTTTAGAACTCATTTCATATTTTGTAGGGTGTATTGACATAGACTTGGCACCATTTGTTCATAAGCAATTTAAACAAGCTCAGTGTGGTTTCATATTATCAAATGATCTTCATCTTTTATATCTTGCAACACCATTAGATCAAATTTCTAGTGTTAATCTAAACTGGATGCTTTATTATCAACAGGTAAGTGGTGATCATCTCAAAAATAAAATGTACAGAGAAGAGTACTGAGTCAATGACCTTGTAATGGATTAGTCTCTTCTTACCAAAGAAACCAATCTATTGCAAGCTCATTGAAATAACACTCTTCTGTGTAGTTTCATTTTTGTTGAATTTACTCACATTTAGTTTATTTATCTGCCTGGTGTGCAGTATCGAGATGGTCTCTATGTGGAGGACTCCGGTAGTCGAAATAAGAGTAAATAATTCACTGTGATTATTAATCCTTATGTTGACTAATGAAACTGAAAGCAATATTATCTTTTATTTTAGATTGACAAACTCGGTCCAAATGAAATAAAAGCAGCAGAATTTATTGGTGTCACTGAAAGTTTTTTGTGTAGAAAAGCTACTGGACAAAGGTACTCCAAGGTAATAAGGAATTAGGAATCTATTGGAAGCATTAAAGTTGGCTTCCAGTTCCTTTCATATTGTTTGTTTGTTATCTTGTTATCTGTTTTCAGATGGAAACATTAAAGTAATTATCCAGTTCCTTTCATTTTTGCAACAACTCTCGCAAATAATTTTGTTAAAGAGATAAAGCTGATCAACTTCTGGTTTCTTTATGATGTGTATTGTAAAGGCCCTTGCTAGTTACTGCATAAATGTATCTGGAAAAGATATAGTAGAATAATTCCAGATACTATTATAAAGATCTCTGGGACCAGGTCAAGGCACTTGCAATTATTAGGGACCATCCCAAAATGAAAAAAATAAACATTCCAAAGTTTAGAAGTTTGACCAAATTAAAAAAGAAATTGTACATAATGGTTTTATGTTAACAGAGAGCTTGCAAGGTATTGCTTTATTCAGTATGAATCCATTGCAAGATCGTTGACTTGAGACAGTCCATAACACTTCTCTTTAGGACAGTTTTGATGAGTTCATATACAACAGATTTTATTTAACTTTGATGTTGTATCAATTAATGAAGAAGAAGACAATATGGCAAGTTGCCGATCTTTTCAAGGTGGCTCGTGGCTTTCTACAAAACCTTTTATCATCTGCAATTTCATTTACATCACTGTTGGTGCACTTTACTGAGGTAATGTTTTATTTTGGTTCACTTTAGCATGCCATTAGAATGAGTGGTGTAAAAATTGTATTAGACAACAAACTTGTTGAAAAATACATACACTTCTGCTGTATTCAGCCAGCTATTCAAAGGCTCGGCCAAACTTTTAAAAACTTGGTCAAACATTTTGATTTAAAAAATTTCTTTAGAAGGTGTAGCTGAACTTTTTTTGTATGTATTTCATGTAACAGACCATATACAGAAGATTAGGTATCAATTGATGCTTTGGACCAAATGCATTCAGGAGGTTAGTATGCAGGTCAGAATTAACTAAAAGCCTGGCTAACGTTTTGTTTGAAGAATTAGAGAGAAAACATTCGCCAAAATGTTTAAACATTCGACCAGACGTTTGGATGTGCGGTCTGATGTTTAAATGTGCGACCATGCGTTTTTAAATAGAAACCAAGTTGTCATTTTCAGCCATAGTATATATCTTAATAATGGATTTGATATTTTAGGAGCTGAGTGATTTGTGGGCTTTTAAACTGCTCTTACAAGCTCTATTGAGTCGCATAACAAATACAAATAATATGGAACTAGCACCACTTTTGGATATTCCTGGTGTGAAACAGGTGATGGCTATTATCTTAATTATTATTGAATCTCTAACTACTCCTCAATCTATTTAGTTTAGTATGCCTAGCAAGCTTCATGTACAGTGTTGGAAATAAGAGTAGATCACTGGAGGAGGGAGGTTGCTCAGAGTGATTATTTGTTCTTATTTAGAATACTGATGGTCTAGCTTTGGTACTAAAATTCTAATATGACCCTTTTCTTTACAAAACTTACTATATGTACCTCTGATCGTAGATTTGCTTCAGCCCACTTTAAGATATATTCAATGAGAATAGAATTAATGATCATTACGAACATTTTAGATCTTTTTCTGGTGCTGCAGATTTATATTCATCATTTGATTCTTACTTCAAGCAGCCTAACACACACATCTATTTTGCATACCTTATAATGTGAAGGAAATAACAATACGTGTTTATTATGTTAAGTAATATAAGAATATTATTGTCCAAATTTGAAGAGTACCAGGTCAACAATCTTGCAACTGATTGATTTTTTTATTGTAACTTTATCCATCAGGCACGTGCTTGTCAATTGTATAAAAGTGGTTATCACACTTTACAAGATATTGCACATGGGGAAGCTGGAAAACTGTGTAGTGATATTGAATATTTGCCAAGAAGACAGGCACAATTAATCATCTCTTCTGCAAAGGTAACTTGTTTGTAAAGTGCCCTCTTAAATAAGCACCCCCCGCTCTTAGAGCTGAAATATTAATGTGCCTCCCTCAAATATGCGCCCCACTCTCTTGCCAGGTTGCTTATTCGAATTTTCAGAACCTTGTAATTCATTCTATCTCCTATTAATTATATTCTAGCACCTTTACCAATGTTTTTAGCCTACCAAACAAAGTTTGGGTGGGTTATTGCTATCACTTTGTGTCGGCACCGTAGACCATGTTCATGAAGTGCTATTATCTTGAAATTTGGTACCAGCCAAAAATGTTTTGATTTTGTCCACTTGGTCCCGAGTTTTGGACAAAAAGGATCCAAATCGAGTTTTCGGGCCAATGGGCCTGAATTTTGGTTACGGCATTCTAAGCAATATTACGAGACTGCTGGTAATATTTTCTTTTGGGACCGAGTATCGGTGAAAAAGGGATTTTTTCGAAAGTGAAACATTTTGAGAATTTTAACTCTGTGAGGTTTTGACCACATTCACCCAAATAACATGCTAAAATGAGGGATTGACTCATTGACCTTAACATCCTTCTGTGTAATTTCATGTTTATTGAATTGGATAAAATTACAAAACTCTACCGAAAAAGATTTCCCTAAGAAAGTCGTAATTGTTAATTAACAATAGTTCCCAGGTTTTTTTCAAAAAAGTATTATTTTTTTTATATTTTTTAAATATTCTTTAAAAAATCTATCTGACCTATATGTTAGTTCTTTCATAATTCCAACTTAAACGGGATAAAATTAAGAATAATCTTTTTTGGCTCATTAGTTCTGCAGATAGTTTGTGATCTTTTCGCTAATATTTTTATTACCATGTAATCATGTGTTATATTTTTTCACGCATTTTATAGGGAAGAAAAAAATAACAATACAGATACCATGCAAATTATTCTGAAAGATCAAACCTTTTGTGTTAATTAATTATTTATATCGAACAAGTTGAAATATTAAAACGCTCGTATTTTAGAATAACATTTTACGTAATTTTCGACACTAATTTCCTTTCTCTCTCAGAAATATTTGTCTTGTTGTCAAGGTAACAATATTAACGAGTACCAAACATTAACGACTTATATTCGGTACCACAGTTTCTTTTTAAATTCATTTTTTGAAAAGTTACAAACCCCTGAAGATAAGTAAAAATAAAATAATTTTTATAAAACTAAAATGAAAATAACTGGGGTTGACTTAATGTAAATAGTAAACCCTGATACCGTTTTTCAGATTAATATAAGCTGAACATGATAGCATTGTTTTTTTGAAAAACGAGAAATAGTTGTGATAGAGGATATTTAAATACAAAAAGAGTAGATTTTTACATTGTCTCATTTTTATTTCCACCCACAAAAAACTCCAAGAAAGCAATTCCATATTTGTAAAGTTTTTTCTTTTAGCTTTCCATTGATATAATGTTAGTATTTGATACAAAGGGAAACATGGATATTCTGACATTTGAAAAGTCATACAGAAAGCCTGGGAACTATCCTTACCTAAGAACTAATTAACTTTATTTAAATAAATACAAATGAGATTTCAATGTCCAAAAAAGATCTCTTATTTACATTTCAAGTTACATGCTAATCTTTAACACATATCAAGTTATTAGTCGACAATCAAACATGTTGGAAAATGAAGACGCAGAATTTTCGACGTTTCGACTACATACTGTAGTCATTTTCAAGAGCGAATTACATGTTACAAACAAATTTATGTAAATTTTACACAAAAAGTGTAACAGCCGTAACTAAATAATTACCACAAATCGACATTTAAATAAAATAACTAAATGATTAACTCAGTCCCCAGCATACTGTAACAATAAGTTAAGTACTCCATAGGGGAGAGAGGAAATAAATAGATAGTGCTAACTGAACAGTTGCAACGGATTTAACACATACACCTAAAAGTGTCTATACACTCCAAGCGTGTGGCATTATTTAGGATAATATGAAACATTATTGCATTATGTCAATGAATTGAACATATTGAAAAATAAATACTCGTCATGATGTCAGATTCAGATAGTTTGTGATTAGCAATTTCAATTTAATGTTAGGGACCATCTCATTAATTTTGCTCCAAAACCAGGGTTAAATCTACTAAGATTGACAAAATTCAACAAAGACGAATCTGTACAGAACTGCATTAGGTCAACAAACTTGTAATGGATTGGTTTCTTCAGTACGAAGAAACCAATCCATTGCAAGATTGTTGACTCAGTACTCTCCTCTGTAGATTTTATTTTTGAGACGGTCCCTTACACCTATATTATAGATGCTGCTTCAAGAGAAAATTGAAGCTTTGCGTGAAGAGGCAGATGAAATTTCTGCAGTTCCAATTGACCATAACAACCGCCACAGCTAACGTTTATTTTAATGTAGGTATTTTTTACTTATTATTTCGTAGCAATCTGTTTCTTTGTTTTCAGTATGTTTCCTTTACAAAACCTTTGTTTTATATTTTTATCTTTTCCAACAAATGTCTATGATTGTCGAAATAGAATTTGAGATTTTGTGAGTTAGAGAGTTCGGAAGTTCGTGGTGTGGAATTTGGTGAATCACAAATTTGCAAAGAGAATGGGAAAGTTAATTTAGGCTTTGCTACTTTGATGTTTGTAATTGTCTGTAGCAACATTGAGAATCCAGGTAAAATTGTATAAACAAGAAATCAGAATGCTGTGTAAAATTAAATAAAATTGACATTATTCTTAATCACAAAATCTTCTAATGGGATTTATATTGGGCTAACTTTAATGCCCACTTTAATGTTGATGACCTTAACGAGTATCGTTTCATCTATTTTTGTCTTTTTCGATTCTTTATCTTTGTTGCTTGTTATGCTACATTTATATATAACATTACGTTTATATATAACATTACGTTCGCCTTAAAGCTGTTTCAAACATTTTTTGTGACGATAGTATTAGAGGAAGCGGTTCACAGTTTCGTATAATTATGTTTATTGCAAAATAATTAAGACATCACAATTTCTCAAACTTGTTTTATTCACATTAACGTTATATACATAGGACCTAAATAAAGTCTTGTTTTCAATTATGGTGAATCCTTGTGTCTCTCATTGTCGTACCATTAACCACAATTAAAATTTCATATTCTTTGATTCTTTTCAAAATACGATAAAAATAGTTTGCACCGCAAACTTTATTTATTATGCTAACATTATGCCACTTCAATGCTGATTAGATACATTTTTGTGAAAGTTAGGGTTGTCTTTTTCAATTCTTCGTCTTAGTTGCTAGTTCCACCATTGTTATACCATTTATCCCTATTAAAATGTCATATTCTTGGAGTCTTTTAAAATTATGATAAAAACTTTATGCGCTGCTACTATTTTGCTAACACTGTGTTCTTCAAACATTTTTGTGACAATAGTGTTGTAGGAGGCGGTTCACAGTTGTGCATAATTATGTTTATTGCAAAATAATTAAGACAATACAATTTTTCAAACTTGTTTATTCAAATTAGCATTATATACATAGGATCTAAATAAAGTCTTTTTTCCAATTATTCATAGTGAATCTTTGTGTTGGACTTTTTCAATATTTCATCTTTGTTGCTAGTTGTCCGCACATTGTTGTATCATTCAATTAATAATTATTTAAAATTATGATAGAAACAGTATGCACCGCAAACTTTATATTATGCTAAAAATGCCCACTTTAATGCTGATTAGAAACATTTTTGTGAAGACAGGGTTGAGGGTTTGCGGGCTGTGAGAAATTGTGTTTATTGCAAAATAAAATAAGATGATAAATTGTTACAAAATTGTTTATTCATTAGCTTTTTATATACAAAACGTAAATAGAGTCTTGTTTCTATTGATTCATAATGAATGTTTGTGTCTCTTTCTTTTTGTTTTCTTTTTCAACTCTTTCTCTTAGTTGCTAGTTAAATAAGTTCTTGTTTGCAATGATTCATAATGAAACGTTTTTTTTTGGTCTTCTTCAAATTTATCGTTTTTAACAGTTGTCCCACTATTGTTCTACCATTCATCCCAATTAAAATGTCATATTCTTGGGGTCTTAAAATTACGATAAAAACATTATGCACTGCTACATAACACTGTGCTCGCCTTAAAGCTGTTTTCAATTTTTTTTGTAACGACAAGGTTGGAGGAGGCGGTTCACAGTTTTGTGTAATTATGTTTATTGCAAAATAAGTAAGACATTACAATTTCTCAAACTTGTATTATTGAAATTAGTGTTATATACATAGGACCTAAATAAAGTCTTGTTTCCAATTATTCATAGTGAATCCTTGTGTCTCTCTTGTATTGGACTTTTTCAATTTTTCTTCTTTGTTGCTAGTTGTCCCCTCATTGTCATACCATGAACCGCAATTAAAATGTCACATTCTTTGATTCTTTTTAAAATACGATAGAAAATAGTTTGCACTGCAAACTTTATATTGTGTTAACATTATGCCGCACTTTAATGCTGATTAGAAACATTTTTGTGAAGATAGGGTTGAGGGTTTGTGGGCTGTGGATAATTGTGTTTATTGCAAAATAAAATAACATGATACAATGCCACAAAATTGTTTATTCATATTAGCTTTTTATAATATACAGAACATAATGATTTCTATTGATTCGTAATGAACACTTGCGTGTTTATCTTTTGTTTTGTCTTTTTCAATTCTTCATCTTTGTTGCTATTTTTTTCGCCATTGTTTTATCATTCATCCCAATTAAAATGTCATATTCTTTGGGTATTTTCAAATGATGATAAAGACAATATGCGTCAATATTCCAATGATTCATCATGAACCGTTAATCATATGCAATTCTTCATCTCTGTTGCTGGTTGTCCGACCATTATTGTACCATTTATGCCAACTAAAATGTCATATTCTTTGTGCATGTTAAAAATGTTGTGATAAAATGTTGCACTGAACTTTTATATTGTGCTGATACTATGCCCACTATTGTGCCGTTTTCAAACATTATTTGTGAAAATAGATTTTGGGGTCTGTGGTTAATTATGTTGATTGAAAAATAAAATGAAGTGATACAATTTCACAAACTTGTTTATTCATATTGGCTTTATATGCAGGACCTAAATAAAGCCTTGTTTCCAATGATTCATAATTAATCCTTGTGTCTCTCTCATTCTGGCCTTTGTCAATTTTTTATCTTTGCCCCTAGTCATCCCACCATTGTTGTGCCATTCATCATCCCAATTAAAAGTTCATATTCATGGGTCTTTTAAAATTATAATAGAATCAATATGCGACACAACTTTATTTTGTGTTAAAGTCATGCCTGCTTTAATGCTCTTTTCAAACATTTTTGTGAAGATACGGTTGGGGCATTGGGGACTGTGGGTTGTCATGTTAATTTCAAAATAAAATAAAATGATGCAATTTGACTAACTTGTTTATTCATTAGCTTTTTATATGTGGTCTAAATAAGGTCTTGTTTCCAATGGTTCAAATGAATCCTTGTGAGTATCTCTTTTTGTACTTTTTCAATTCTTCATTTTTGCTAGTTGCTAGTTCTCCGACCATTGTTGTACCATTCATTTCTGTTAAAAGTTCATATTCTTTGTGTCTCTTGTAATTATGATTTAAGCATTATGTGCGGCAACATTTATTTTGTGGTAACATTATGCCCGCTTTAATGCTGTTTGCAAACAATTTTGTAAAGATACAGTTGGGACATTGGAGGCTGTGGGTTGTTGTGTTAATATCAAAATAAAATAAGACAATGCAATTTCACAAACTTGTTTACTCATTAGCATTATATATACAGGACATAAATTAAATATTGCTTCCAATGATTCATAATGAATCTTTGTGTTCATTCCAATTACAATGTCATATTCTTTGTGCATTTTAATTTTTTTTGATAAAATGTATTATTCACCACAACCTATACATTTTGCTAACATTAGTGCCATTTCCAAACATATTGTGAAAATAGAATTGGGGATTGTGGGTAATTATGTTAATTTCATTAGCTTAATATACGTTGCCTAAATAAAGTCTTGTTTGCAATGTTTCATAACTAACCTTTGTGTCTCTCTCTTTTTGATCTTTGTCAATTCTTCATCTTTTTTGCTAGTTGTCCTGGCAATGTTCTACCATTCATTACAATTAAAATGTCATATTCTTTCGATCTTTTAAAATTATGATAAAAACATATTGTGCTAATATTACGTCTGCTTTAAATCTGTTTTTAAACATTTCTGTGATGATAGGGTTGGAGAAGGCAGTTCACGGTTGTGCATAATTATGTTTATTGCAAAATAAATCAGACAATAAAATTTCTCAAACTTGTTTAAACTTTATAAACATAGGACCTAAATAAAGTCTTGTTTCCAACTATTTATGGTGAATACTTGTGTCTCTCTCGTATTGGTCTTTTTCAATTCTTTATCTTTGCTTGCTATTTTGTCCCCTTATTGCTGTACCATTCATCACGATTAAAATGTCATTTCGGTTGGGTCTTTTAAAATTGTAATAAAAACAGTATGCACCGCAATGCAATGCACCTTTTATAAATACTCTTGCAGAGAAGTATTGAACTATGCAAATAGATGATATACTAGACACAAACCAACCAGGCACGATTATGTGGCCAGTGGTCTTATCGAACACTGGCTCCGTGATAGCAATAACCTGCATCATGATAGAATTAGCCCATTTGAATACTGTATATTAAAAACTTCAACCTTTTAAAA
Source organism: Neoturris breviconis (assembly GCA_032360805.1). Taxonomy (NCBI): domain Eukaryota; kingdom Metazoa; phylum Cnidaria; class Hydrozoa; order Anthoathecata; family Pandeidae; genus Neoturris; species Neoturris breviconis. The sequence continues at coordinate 21,724 of JAULBZ010000146.1, forward strand.
ATGTATTTTTTTCTAATTATATAACACCCGTGATATACTTAAAGCAGGATTAATTTTCACGAATTTTGGATTGGAATATTGGATTGATTCGTGAAAATAAATCCTCGCAAAAATAGAAATTATGCTTTTTCTTTGATATATGTCCAAATAATGCATGTAAATAATGTTAATAACAGTTAATACATTGCTCATGCGCAAATGTACTCGCGAAAAATCTCAATACAGCTCATTCGCGAAAACCAGTCGACTTAAGTGTAATCTCCATAAAGTGGACACCATTCGTGCACAGAAACTGTCCATCTTAAAGAGATCTCCGCTTTATGGAATATTGGGAAACGAGAAAAGTTGGTGAAAATCAGATCAGTCTTAGTTGAGCTAATGAGTTAAAGAGATGCCAGCTTTATAGGGTTTCACTGTATATGTCAACGAATTTGCAGTGTGTATTGTTTTCTTCAACTTGAAAAGTACAGATTTATTGATCTGGGCTTTTCTTAGCAGACGCCGATTTAGGGATGATCATTGACGAAGAAGTATTCAGATGAGCTCACTTTGGTGGCAGAAACCTTTTTGTTTGTGAGATGTGAGATGGGCCATGCACTACAAGGATTTCCTATTTCAAAGCTTTGATTGGTCGACACTGAAAGTCAAACGGTAAACTTTATTCTCGCAAAACACAAAACGCGTTATTTTTCAGCATATTTGAGTTTTCTGTCATTAAAGATACCACTAGCATACGTAAAACAAATGACTAGTGATATCCTTTCAACGAACAACAATAACAATCTTACCAAAAGGATGAATAAACGAAGAAGATGTATAGATGAAAGTGGTGAATTTTGATGTGTTCATTTCGAGATGTGTCAATGTAATGTTTATGTGATGTTTGGTGAGTTTATAAATACTCTATATAAATTTGACGTCATATATCGTTCACGTTGATCGAATTAACCAACCAACGCGTAATACATTAGACATCACATGGAAACGTATTGGTAACGGTTTAGCAAGGCAAATAAATGTTTTAGCGACAACCAAAGAAGATATTATTGTTTGGAAAGTTGATCCCATACGCGCGTTTATGCTACAATATGATATCTGCATTCTTCGAAACATCACAGTGAAGTCTTCGTAAAACGTACTCACTATAACGCGGATACCTGCTAAGGGTGAATAGTAACTCATGTAAACGGCTGATTTGTCTTTGTAAACCGTGATGAGGAACTGCCAATATATGGTGGATAGTCATAAAGCGGACACTCCATATGACGGAGACCTTTTATGCCCACCAAATGAATATTCCCAGCTAATGTACGTTCTATATAGCGGACATAAACCTTTTTATTCTTTCTGCAACATATATACCTTTGATTTGATTTCTTTTCATGACTTCCACTGTTGTTCTCATGCTCTACATTTAATTGTGTCACAATATATCTGTTGCCGTATCTCTTGCTACGGTGAATGTATTTTATCTTCTTAATCTTTGGAACAACCAGAGGAGACTTTTAAAAGTGTAAGGCGAATCGAAATGTATGTATTTGTATTTCATTTTCAGGGTGGTTTTAGTTAGGTACGCATGCAGTCATATTCTGATGCTGATTAAAATGTCATCGAGGCAGCTGATAATCGTGGAATAATGTTGGTTTACAAACAATTATGTGATGGCCTTTCACTGGTTTCCTATAAACGGACGAAAAAGCTCCATTTGTTATCAATTACGCAAGCTATAAATGGTTTTTATTCTTGACACTTAATTATGTATTTTACAGCACTCTTCACCACATCTAATTTGCGTCGATACGACATCCTTCAACATGCGATTGATATTTACAAAACCGACAAACATTTACACAGTATTGAAGTTGTAGAGTTTATTTTTGTATTCATCTACCTTGAGTGTATTGAATCTGTAATATGGCATTGGGTTGAGTTCTTTCTAACCGAGAAATCCAGCAAGTGGAAATCAAGATTGACTTGTCTCAATATGAATTTATTGTGCATAATTAGTAGATACATTGTTCGATATAAGGGTGAATAGTACATCTATTCACAAACACGTGAAGACGAGGTGTTGGCTGCTCAAAGTGGAACTTGTTGTAATGCTATAACTTCTTTGTGCAGGACACAGCACAAAAAGGAAGTGATTGCATTGCAACAAGTTCTACTATGAGCAGGCAATGCCTTGTTTTCATGTACTTGTGAATAGATATATCGCTTTGTTCAAAGATCACTCCTCTGCAGTGATTATTGGCTTTTATTTTCGCCGCTGGTATATCTTTACTTTTTTATGTAATGATTTGTTATTTAAGTCTCATTAATAGGCTTTTATTGATTGCTCCCAAAAGTTAAAAGACGATATTTCCTTGAAAGAACTTGTCAATTCTGTCAATGAAATGTCTTCTTGTAGTTTTCCCGGCGAATTTTTCTCCTCGTGAAAATCAACCGTTATGAAGAAACTAGTCCATCGTAAGACTCTCTGCTATTCTCTAAAGGAATTGTCAGTTACTGGTCCTCTGTAGGGATTATAAGATTCTATGCATGTATGCTTTTCAGTAAGTTTCTAAACGGGCTATTTCACATGTGTGAAAACCTACGATATAGACCTATGCTTGTTTAACTCGGTCTATGCACAGATTGTTTCCAGTAGGTGAAAAATTTCTTCCGAAAGTCAACACAAAACATTACATTGGTAGAAATTGATACCGTATGTCATGAGACTTCAATATCTACCAATTGAATGTCTGGCTTCCACACGAAATGTGTCACCTAGTGAAAATCAACCTTTAATTGTCAGCGTATACGAGAATGTATCTTTCTCTGAGTTGCATAAATGTTATAACACAACGCCACAATTCTCCGCATATGAATCCTGGACTTATATATGCCCATATGATTTATTGAAGAACAACAGTGTCATGTGACACTGAAATTTGTTGTTGTTTTGTCTGTCTCTATACTATATCTATCTATTGTTTTTATTTTCGTAGTTATTATTGATTTGTCTAGCCTGAATAGGTATATAACTGTTGGACATAACCTGCGGAGGAGTGTTTTAGTATATTTTTCTGTTTTGAAGCTGAAAACGACCCTTAAAACACTCCTTCACAGGTGACACCCAACAGTTATTTTCAGGATGTCATTACCTCTTAATATTTTTGTTTCTTTGTTGCGTTATGATGTAGATAAAAGTATTTATTTCAGAATATACTATATACCCGATGGGCACCTGGCCATTTTTCAACGTAAAAAGGACGTTGTTTTGACGTTCAGACGTCAAAACAATGTATTTTTTTACGTTGGAAAACGTCACGTGCCGGCAGGATGCTAACAAGAACATAGTAATTTATTTGTATCCCCGCTATCAGAGTAGATACGTTAAAATTGTTCGGTAATTTATTTGTATCCTCGCCATCAGTGGACACGCTAAAATTCTTCGGCAATTTAGAAAAATGCAAGATTTCCAAGAAAAGTGGAAGTACTTCGCGACCATCCGACTATCTAAAATGATCATGCCAAAAGCATTTTTTTGGAAATTTGACCAATTTCAACGTATACGAAATTGCACACATAAGGGTCTTATTTAAGGGTCTTATGTAAACCAAATGTAATTATTTATTTTTGAGACGACCCCTTTGACGCGGTAGGTGATGGTTAATGTCCAGTAAATGCCTTTGAATATATATAAGAGAAAGTATTTAACGTGTAGAAGATCGACGATATTATTGCTTCTCGGCGTTCTTACAACCTTTGGATTGCAATAAAAAGAACGTGGCTAGTGAAATGTATAAATGTCTCTTAAAAAAAAACTATTCTGAAAGTTCCAACTACTTTAAGGGAAGAAACTGTCGCAGATAATCCTCCCGCTAAAAACGCAAAAACTTAAATATGTCTGTGTCGTTGAAAAAAAGTACGCGTACTTTAGGGCTATAAATATGTGTCTAAAACTTCCCCTTTTTACTCTACCCGCGAAAATACATTAAAGATCCAAGCGCATGATAGATCAAGAAAGTTTGCGGTATCTTTCAGACCACGAATGTTTTTTCCCTTAAAGTATGATACACGATGTGAAAGACTGCTACATATCGTTACGGAAATACGGATTGTGTTGTGCGCGAATACAATTCCCGTGTACGGAGATATCCGTGACGAAAGCCGGCAGTATTTCACGGCGTGATATAGTGTACAAATATTTACACCATTGTTTCAATTCTGTTATACTAAAGTACTTATAATATAAGTAGATATGATATGTATAATAGTTGGTTTTCATTAGGAGGAAAATTTCGCGCGAAAGTCAAAAAAATACATTCCACTGGTAGAAAGTGATGTCATATGATATATGAGATCGATTTCTACTAATGCTAATGTCTTCTTTTGAATTTCGCACGGAATTGTCCCTCTAACGAACCAACCAATGTTAAATAACCTCCTGTGTTGTTATCTATGCAAGATTTCTTAAGAAGGAGGTTAAATGTTATGTTGATTCTGTTAATTTATAGCAACTTTTGTTGTTTATGCAACCATTTCTCCATCTAGTAATGCTCGAAATAAGAACAAATGATCACCGTGGAGGAGGGATTTTTAAGCATTGCTTCAGACTTTGTAGTCAAAAGCTTTTCTAACAATACTCCTTCACAGGGATTATATGCTCTTCCATGGAGTAGTGGTAGTTGTCTTTTCAATCCGTGAAGGCGTTGTATGACCATCATTTGAAACACTGCTTAGCTACATGAAACGCTAAAACTAAATTGTGATTTTCCATACATGGTATATTACCACACCATGTTGCGAATATTTCGGTTTTAGTTTGCAATACGATCTACTGTGGTATTGGAGGTAATAAAGCAGCTCGTTCGTCTCGATATGAAATTGTAGAAACTCCAGTTGTACTCCGTTCAGATAAACCTGGCACTGAATTACTGCGTCCCGATGATCTTACTGATACTTGTGAAGTACTTCTTAAAGTTCTTGGGGTACTGAGCCCTAAACCATTTAAAGGTTGCTGTATACTATTTATTCTATCTTTACTCCGTCCTAATGTTCCATGCGGTGTTGATGCTGTAGATGCTGCTGCAGAACCTGCGGTTGTACCATCAAAATTAACATATAAATGGTCTTGGTAAAATGTCATATTGATGAATTCCTGAAATGAACAATGGGTCAATAATAATAATCTATAAACCAAACCCTTGGGCTTTTAGAGGGTCTAATAACCTGGGAGAAAGAAGGGGGGGGGGGGGGGGGTGTACAATATACCCCACCCGATAACATTGAACTACTTATTAGTTTTACTTGAAACGTGGTCTAAATATTACCCAGCCTCTATTGTCCCCTAATATATAAATTCATCATTTTAAGACATGATATGGATGAAGAGAAACGATATTTAGAACAATAGACCTATTGCACAAAAAAAGTTACTGCATTGCAACAAGTGCTACTTTAAGCAGTCAACGCCTCGTTTTTATGTATTTGTGAATAGGTCAATTTGTCATTATGTTATATTATGAATACCTACATTCGTACATAAAAATGCCATGCTAATGGACTTGTGGATCCAAATAAAAGCCTTTAAAATCCATTCACGTGAGTTAAATAAGTTCCTTCTTGTCCGTTTGGACTTTTTTTTAGAAAATATTTTCTTTTTTACTAGATTACTGATGCAAAAACATGAACAGTCACAAAACTTGGGCTTAACTCCAATTGTTATACAGAATAATCAAAGGTTATGGTACAAAGTACTCTCCCCTAGTTACCCCAAGTTAATCGTACTTAATGAAACAGTCATCTTTTTATACTTTTTGTACTTTTTTTAATACTTTTTTTTTTTACAATTTTAGGTAATGATAACAAAAGTTATTAATTCTTTTTTCAATTTTTTGAATATATAATATATTTTGATAAGATTTGGAGTTCATAGCCGTCGTAAGAAGACATTCCATTGGTAGGAATAGACGCCACAATCAGGTGACGTTAATTTCTACCAATGAGCGATCTTCTTTTGATTTTCATAGCGAATTATTTTCCTAGTTGAAATCAATCTTTAAGTTATTGTTACGATTTTGTTTCAGATTTCTGTGTAACTAGGACCTAAGCTTTTGTTTTAATAACTTTTTTTTTAATGACTTGAAACTTGGTAATGGTGATATTCTTTCATGTAGTTCTATTTCACATTTCTGGGCCAAATTTATAAGCTGTACGTAACAATGAAGTTCTGATAAAGGCTACATTCTGAAACCACATAACTTTAAATTATTATTAAGGGACATTTTTTCTTCAAATGAAATTATGAGTACCTCAGGTTAAGGTAAATTTGCGCAGCACTATTTCTCTCGCGCAAATAGAGATATTCGCGCGTTCTTAAATTCGCATATCTTAAGAGAGTGTGAGAAAAGATAAGTAAATCAAAGAGATCAAGTTCGCACATCAAATCATCTTTCTAAAAACTAATGTATTCGCGCATCATTAACCTTTTGTGCAACATTGTGCAAAAGGATTAATTTAATTTCCTATTTCTACTTAATAACTACACTAGTTAATAACTAGTTACATTTCGAATTGGAACATGAAACTTTTATTCAATTTTGGTGCAAAAATAATTTGGGCACATCTTATCACATGACCATTCGGTTTACCCCGATTTCCCTGATTTGACAAAATTCTAAGTTTGTTCGGGTTTTTTTGGGGACATTTGACCCATTTCTGTTCGAATTTTCTAAAACCTGTCAATATGTAATGAAATGAAAAGGCATCAAGTAACTAACAATATGATTGTTGTAGTGTATCCACCTTACAGAAGCCCCCACACTTGAATACCTCAAAAAGTTCTTATCTTAGAAAGAAGAAAGACGGTAAATTGTTATGCAGTTTTTTAGTTCTGTAAGCAAGGTGTGGCACATTGCTGATTAAGTAACTGAAGTAACTGTACACTAACTATAATTAGTTGGTACGGTTAGTTTTCTGGTATTAACCGCACATCGTTTTAGACTGTAATATGATATTATTATTATTGACTTGATAGTTTTATGTATATATCAGCACAGAAGAGTGTTATGTCAACGAGCTAGCAATTGATTGGTTTTTCACGCAATGAAACCAATCCAATGCAAGCTCGTTGACTTATTACTACTTCCTCTGTATAATAATGTGCCTAAATGAATATACTTACAGTGACGTCACTATCTTCTACTAAATCTTGAAATCTTTCAGCAACAGTATTAAAAGATGGTCTCCTACCAGGTGATACACTCCAGCAATCCATCATGAGCGCGTAACTAGATTGAAGTTAAGTATAAAGTCTAGTATTAGCTTCCATCCTTTTCTCGTAAATAAATAAATAAAAACAAACAAACAAGCACATATACATACAAATTAATAAGATCATTAAAGTATTAATGGGGAATATTAAAGATAAATAATAATAATAAAAAAAGGAAACAAAAACATTAATATAAACAAATAAAAAACCAAATCAAATAAACAAATAAAAATAAAGAAATGGAAAAAACAGCACCTTTATATATAAGAATATTGACTTACATTTCAGATGCTGCGTGTTTAGGCTTATCCATTCGATATCCATCTTGTAAAAAACTTACGACTTCATAAGAACTCATGCCAGGATATGGTGATGCACCTAATGTTACTAACTCCCATAACACTACACCAAATGACCAGCTAGAAGAAATAATAAGGTGGTTAAGTCAACGGGCTTGCTATTGATTGGTTTATTCGTACAGAAGAGACCAATCAATTATATGATCGCAGATGTTAAATGATGATTTCTAACTAGGCGAATTCGTTCGCGCGAATTCTAAATGAAGCCAATACAATGTTTGAAAGCGACGTTACCTGATATATGACGTCACTTTCAACCAATATAATGACTTCATTTAGAATTAGTGCGAGCAAATTCGCCTAGTGGAAATCGTCTTAAGCAGGAAAATATTTTGAGTGCAACATTATTGCGCTGATAAGTGTTTTATAATTTACCCTTTCGTGCAAGTTCCCCTGCTATCACAAATATAGCTTTAATTTTGCTTTAATTTTAATATTTTTAAGGGGGAGGAGTGATATTATCAAATATCAGAGAAAAATGCTATCAATACAATCTAAATTTAGACGTACAATCTTTTGGAAATATTAAAGAATTTTGTATAAAATGGCACCTAATTATATCCGGCGCGTTAAATAGTCATATTAGGCAAAAAATAAAAAAAAAGTTATAAAGACTATCCAGTGGGCACACGTCGAAACAACGTCAAAACGACGTCGCAATGTTGTTTCGACATTGTTTCGACGACGTGTGCCAACAGGTAAGTTCTCTAATCTAATTAAAATTCTATTAAAATATCGTAATACGATATAAGGATATAAGCTTGGTTTTCCGGTAATTTATACGTTCGAACTATTATTAATTGTTTTCTTACATGTTTGACTTTTCGTGACCAAATCTTACACAGGAAGCCTGTATATTTGTTTTTGTCATAAATCACACTATTAATTTGCTGTAAAGCCTTCAGAGGAAATCCATTGATGTATTTGAATTATGGCTAGCCTAGTATACTGAGCTCTATTTTTTCTTTCTTTCTCTTATTCTCTCCTTATTCCACATATATATGTTGATGTAGTATAACGTAAAGAAAGAAATGAAGGAAGCAAAGAGGCGGGAATCCTTGGTTAAATTATGGCAGGATTTATTATGAATTTATTCAAGTACTGGCAAAAATTGAAATCGTACTTACACGTCACTTTTAGTTGTAGATATACCATCCAGTAATGATTCAATCGCCATCCATTTTATAGGAAAACGACCACCCTGAAGAGAGAAAAACAGACAACTGTCACAAGAATCAAGGCGATCTGTTTTCCCAGTAGAACTTCATTCAACTATTTCTTTTGTTGATATTAGGTTACTAAGATATAACTCTATTGACAACAAGAGGCAGAGTTCCAGATGGAGCTCCATGTCATGTGCTACGGGGTGTTACTAAACAGTTTCTATTCGGAATTGTGTTTGCTACCTCTGGCATATTTTGTTTGGTTACTTCTATATGAACAGGTTACTGATGCAGAAATTTTGTGAAATCTATGCAATGAGGTGATCTATCAAATAACATTTTGAAATATGTTTTTTTTTGTTACTAGGGATAATTTTCCTTTAACTTGCGCCAGTGTTTAAAATAAAAGCAAATAATCACTATGGAGAAGGGATTTTGGAGCATTGCTTCAGGCTTCAGGCTCCAAGTTTCTTTCAAGACACATTTTTTCTTGTTATTAGATACTTTAGTACTAAGTAAGTAAGTAACCGGAAGTTTTTGCGTCATAAGGGTATATCCATATATTTCGATGGTTCTTTATTCCCGCTATAAGATATTGCTCTAACTTGCCCCCAGGACCAGCATGCATATAACTTTTGGATGATGGCTTATATGACTATAAATTTCCTACAATTTATCTAGGATCATTTCTTTTCTTTTTTTTTGTAACTAGGGATAATTTTCCCCTACCAACCATATTTTTGACAGCTGGTAAAAAAAGATTTCACCCAAAAAAAAATACTCTGCACGACCTGTTTTCCCGTTATGACGTCATCGTGAATAATGACGTCGTGAAAAAAATTATTTAGCTAAAATGTTAATTAAGTTTCAACACTACAGCATGGTTCCATCAAAAGTTATGGAGGGGGGCACTTTGTGCCACCCCGACTATTCAGAGCCCCGCTTAACGTCGTTTGACGTTGTTCTAGTGTCTTTACTGCGGACTTTGAACAGGTTTTTGCCCACTGGGTTAAGTTCAGAGTTTTGCAACAACTTACTGCTGATCTTTTCAGATAGTGATCTTCAACATATATATCTCTTGCGAAACCAAAATCACTGACTTTACAAACTAGTTGATCATCCACCAATATGTTTCTTGCAGCAAGATCACGATGAATAACCTAGCAGGAAGGGAATGAGTACAAAATGTTAATAGAATGCCAAAATTTGCAAAAGTCTCAAAATATTTATCCAAGAATATAGAAGAAAATAAATTAGTACAAAAGTTAGAAAATAAGAAAGACGTTCAACGGGTGATGATTTGAAATTGAATAACATTGAATGTGAACTATTGTAAATAATTTAACCAAGATATGCAAGGGTTCCCTCTTGTTCATCTTTGTTTTTTAACGTTTTATATTTTTTTAGGTTTTTAGACTTTTATATTTCTGCTTTGTTATTAATTTTAATTATAAGAATACATTTTTATCTGAACTATGTCTTTAATGGAGGACTGCAGATGTTGAAGACGTTCAACGAAGTATGTATTTATCTTCTTCCAGTGGCTACAGTACATCTACTTCACACAGAAACAATACATTGTAATGCCTGGCAAATGCCATTATGCATTAAAATTGGTCACTTTCAAATGTTACTAAAATATCGACTAAAATAATTTCTATAGGATCATTTATTGGTAACATTTTCTGGAAGTTTCAATCCATAGAAAGACAGAAGTATAACAAACTTTACATATTTTCTATGCTTTAGTGTGTTAAAGTCATTCTGCGTTTTTAGAATCACTTTTTTTGTATTTCATTTGGAAAGTTTAGGCTCCATAATCTGCATGGTGTGTATTATCAATATTATTATATCAATACCAATCATTATGTTAATAAAGGTATAATTTGATAAATGTGACTATTTGATAATTATTGTACGTTTAAAAACATCTAGTGTATATTAGTAGTCTACATCTAGTGTATGGAATTATTGCATATTATAATTTTACAATTCCTTGTGGCATCTTATAACAGATCTTAAGAGTTATTGCGTTACCTTCATAGTTGATAAATGTGCCATTCCTTTTGCAACTTGCCATGCAAATGTCAACAACATCTTTGAAGTCAGATTAGGTATTGCTCCACCATAACTTGTTTTATAATATCGTTCATATATTCCTCTACTACTTCGAAGAAATCCTTGTAAATCACCATTTGCACAATATTCAACAATTACATATAATGGATCAGTACGTGTACAACACCCTAATAATCCTAATACATTTGGATGCTCTGGTATAAGTTTTAATAAGTTTAATTCAGCTACTAAATCTTTTGTAGCTGCTTCGTTCGTAGTATCTAAAATAAATTTACGTATTAATTGTGAATGACCGTTATAAACACCCTGAACATTTTCTGTTCAAAAATTATTTCACTGGGCTTTAAACTCACTGCAAAATCCGGGGAAACACCATCTCAATAATGTATAGGAAATGACTTAACAAAGAAACTTTGTACACACATTTCCGATTACAAGATAAGTACTTTGGTGAATTATTTCTTTGTAGACGACCATTATTTCTTTGTAGACGACCATAAGCAAATTTTAAGAAGAAGCCATCTATTCCTAAAAATGCTATTATTATTATTATTATTCGAAATATGATTTTTCTGCTTTGTTATCAGATTCCGACAGCTAGGATAACACAAATAAAGTTTTATGGAAAATGGAAATTGATGTCACTGGTGAACACACGACAGCGTGTAAGAACACACGACAGCGTGTACTTACAAATACGACGGCCCATTTATTTCCGTATTTTGACTGTATACTAGGCCATCCTATACGACAATCAATCATACATGGTAAAGACTGTAGAACAACGTATGTGAATAGTTGGTCCTTCATAGCAAAGAAGGACATGGAATACAAAGACGTTGGCATAAGATACGCTGATGAATATTTACCTCGAACGGTCTTTACTGCCACGGTTATTTGACCAACCGATCCTTTGATACCTTGAGAAAGTCCTCTCATAACAATACCAAATGCACCTGCTCCAAGTACTGTTGTTATTGTTAATCTATCTCTTGGAAATTCCCATTCATCTGTTTTTCTAAACAATTGTTCCATTTCAACTACCACACCATCAGTCATTGAATGCTGTGGCAATACCTATAAAAGAAATAAATAAAATTTCTGCTACCAGACCTGTCTACCTTGAATTGGGAGAACACAAATAACGTACTACCCCGATAGAAACTAGTAACAAGAATTAAGAGGAAGATTTAACTATTATAGATTGGATTTAATTTTAATTTGGGGGAGATTCTAATGCTTTTTGTTGAAAGCAAAAATTACTTCCGATACAGTTTAAAAGCGTTCGTGCAGAATAAACCAAATCATTACAAGCTCTTTGACATCCTTCTGTGTAGTTTTGATCAAATTTACTTTCTTTAAATCTACAAAGAAGAGTACTGAGTCAATGACCTTGCATTGGATTGGTTCCTTCGTAACTTTCAGATGCTTCCTTAGCAGGACCTACAATTTACTTACTGATGTGGTGGCACCAATGCTTGCATGTTGGTTAGCTGCTTCTTCAGCATCTCTTTTCTGCATTCTTCGTACAAACACACAAATACATACGAAACCGATAATAAGTGCTATGAATGCTCCACCGAATATACCTATCAATGCTGGTGGACTGAATTTACCAAAAAAGTTAGCTGATTCGTCTATTTTGACTGGGACAGATTTCACTAAAAGGTACAACAGATGTATGATTTCAGTCAAACCATATAGATCGTATATCTATGTATAGATCAACTTCTACTTTCAAAGAACTTAAAATGTCGTGATATCGCTGACATCACCATAATAGCACCGTAATAGCATCGGTGTTTTCCAAAACCACCGACCAAGAGACCGTTTTTGTATCATTTCGAGCCATCGTTCTAAGGAAGCAGGATCATTACATCATCTCATCAGTCTCGTTTACAGGCTTTTATTATGTTGGTTGTTGGTTTAATAAACAACCTAGCAATAAGCCTAACCCTTATACCATATCTCTTGGGGTATTAGGGCTAGTCAGCAAAACCTAATATTAGGGCTAACACAAAAGATATACAAGATAACGATACAATACACTACACTACAATAGACAATACAAGCCACTCTTCATACCTTATGTAGATAAACCTACTGATAAGATATTGCACATAACACATAAAAAACAAAAGGATAAAATGGATAAATATAAATAACTAACGAAACATAACACGTGTGGGATGCGTAACTAAAATAAGGCTGTGTCATATCTTTCAGATGATTTTATAAAAGCAATAGTACTTTTTAGTATAGAGGCGTTCTTCTCAATACTATAACTATCGTTCCCATACAATGGTAGTTCGACTAATTTATCATCTGCTGACAAACCTGAAACAGGTCCTTTTATATTAATAATGGCATTATTATGCCGCATTTTAGTAACAACTATCTTTTTTACTGGTCGGTTGGTCGGTGGTTGATTGGACCGTGGTCGGTTTAACACTGGTCGGTTGGTCCGTGGTAGCTGGTCGGTTACTGGTCGGCGAATAGAGAATAAACAAAGATATTCCTCGTGGAAATTTGAATTGTTTTAACCTCTATAGTTACGTTAAGTAACATGATAGCAACAAACACAAACCGTTTAAAAGAACAATAAGTGAGAAGGTTAATTCATTTAAGTATTCAAAAGGTTAAAAATGATAGCTGTATACACAAAAAGAAGCTGGAATACACAGCATGAGATACGGTTCCATATGTGATAATACATAGTCCGAATACGGAGATTCGGTATTCGGTAATATTTCACACTAAAGGCCGTTTTCCATTCGGAGATATTTACCGCTCGGGCGGGAAAATACCGCGCGGAATTTATTTCGAGCATGCGTATTTGTAAAAAAATCTCGATTTATTCACAAATACGCTTGCTCGAAATAAATTCTGCGCGGTATTTTCCCGCCCGAGCAGTAAATACCTCCGAATGGAAAACGGCCTTAAGAGTTGTTTATTGCACTCCTCCACTGTTTTTTTAGGAAATTTTGTTATTGCTTTCCTCCACAGTTGTTTTTTGATAATAACTTTTTTTTATTAATTTTGGTACCTCGCGCTATAGTGGGCTAATGTTGAGCTAAAACAGTTTTCTTTGATAATTTAATAAAAGACACATCATTTCAAACTCTAAATGTGAAAACAGAATCAAAAAATCTTATTTTGTTCCTGAGATATAGCCAATTAAAAATGAGATCAGCAAAATTTGTTCGTTTCCATAGAAATGAACTTTGCAACTCCATATCACCATACGATTTACAGAGCGTTACTGATTCCAGGCTATATGCTCACATTCCTCTTGAACATAAAGTGAACTTTATGTCCCACACACCTATATAGGGGTAGGGAGGTTTGTCATCTCAAGATTTACATTTGAAAAATAAAAAAATAGGACGCCATTGTGCGAGATTATAAGGTACATCACCTTGTACCAACTTACCAATGAACTGTTCGTTTCCATGCCAACTGTTCGTTTCCATAGAAATGAACTTTCCAACTCCATATCACCATACAATTTACCATGGATTTACCAAGCGTTACTGATTCCAGGCTATATGCTAGCCTGAGGTAACTACTCCATCCTAAATGATACCCTACTAATCACTCCTACTATTGTTATTGGTGTTTTTACGATCAAACGAAAAAATCCTATATAAGCTTTTACTTGGCAAAATTATATACTTTTGACTTATCTTATTTTATATTTGCTTTTGTTACACCTGCATCATTCCATCTTGTAAAATTCCATATATGCCTAAAGTGCTAGAACGAAGGATCAGGTCACTTTGCTTCTCGACTTGCTAAACAAGAATGACTCCCTTTGAGGTTTCGGGAAGATGAATTGTGTGACAGTGTTTATTATAATACTATATATGACTGCGTGACTGCGGTTGGTACAGTGAGGTTTCCTTCCTCTTCCCTGTCCTCATCAGTGGCTCTAAAAGAGTCTTAATCTGGTATTTTGACTTAGTGCTTATTTTAAATTTGCTTTTGTCACACCTGGAGATTGATTCCATCTTGTATAATTCATTATGTGCATACTGTACAAATTGGAGCAAAACAGGATTACAAACTAACAGGAATTAGAATTAGAAAATATATTATAGTAAGAATCAGTTGAAAGTTCAGAGTACTCTTGCTAATGCCTTGTCAAGAAAATAACTTTTAGTTTTAGATGAAAATTCAAAATAAGTTTCAGTGTTTTGTATAGATGCTGGTAAGTTATTATATATGATTGAAGAATCTTCTGTAAACGTATTTTTATCGTAGGACAATCATTTCTCAGACAAATTTAACAGTAACTTACGTACTTCTGATATTGTAGAGTGGCAAATAATAAATTGACTATCTGTATTATGAGCTGTATTATGAGCTGTTGTATAAAATTAATATTGTTTGTATTATCTTGTGTTTTACCAGTAATTTTAGACGCTATAGAAGATTTTGATGCGTTTGGAATTTGGTTTCAAAATACGGTGTATGGTACTCTAAACACTTTTAGCATTTTTTTTTTTGAAGCCTTCAAATTAACATTAATATTAACGCTCGGCAAAAGCTAAATCTCTTTTAACACAGTGGCCAAATAATTTCTTCTGTAGATTATGATTTGGTAACACCATACCATTATAGATCACAACAGCTTCATTTTCAATAAACTGTACCTCAACATTGAACTTTCTAGCATATCTCACCATATCACACCAATACGATTGATATCCAAAGTTGTTATGTGTTTATGAAACAATCATCGGTTAGTTCAAAACCAAGAAAGTTATGTTGTGCGTTACACTCTCTCACACCACGTTTAATCATATCTATTTTGAGAGATTCTCTAGCGATGTATCTGAAATTTTCTACTTCGTGATTTAACATCTTGATCAAAAACGAAGGTCTTGTTGTGTAATATAAATTAGACAAGTTTGTGATCCCTAAACCCCCATTAAACCGGGGTAGAAATATAATCAATCTGGATGTTGATTTATAGAAACCAAACAATTCTCGTACAGCTACAACAAGGTGATTTTCAATGTCATGTAGCTAATATAATTTCTGACAAGCGAGTGTTATAGAAATGATGTAATATTTTTGCTTTGAGTTCGTTATGGCGTTGATATACGAATTCTCCTTTAGGGCATGATAAAGCATGATCCATGGTGAATGATTTTCTGCATGCACATATTGTTGGTAAGTATTTTAAGTCCCATCTGTAACTGGTGGCGTTGGGATAAAAAAATTCTCTTTTATTCAGGCAGAAGTTTTCGTTTGCTAGTGTCAGGATCGTTAGCCAATTGGAGGCGCCTTTCTACTGAGCAAGATCACTTGCGCAAAATGTTTTTTTGTTTATTTTTGTACGAAGAAATTTTAGTGTATTTTGATGCGTCTCATCATCTATACTTTTTGAAATTTGTGCTTTCAATGTTATTTCTTCATTGGCTGGTTCTTTTGCTGTCTGCATAATAATGTTGGTGGTTAGTTGCTTGAACATTTCTTAACTCTGATGTTTCATTGCAGAGATGTTGGTCATGATCGGTATTGCTAGTCCGCCATTACGTACTGGTAAAGCAAGCAATTGTCGTTCTTCTGGACTGCATAGATGACCTTCAGTTAAAGCAGCGATTAAATATTGTGATATGGCATCATCATCTGGTTTCAGATTCGTTTGGATTTCTTCTATTACTCTGATGTGATATGTAAATTTGTTAATGAAGCCAGCCGTAAATGCTAAATATACAGCTTGTGGTTCTGATCTTGCAATTTTACTCAATATTTTGATTTGTCTTATCCATTCTGCCACGAGTTTCTTAGAATATGCTTCTTTATATTCTTTGCTTCCAATAACAACACCTCCGAAATATTTGTGACCTTCGGTCGTGATGTTGATGTTGGTTCCTTTAAATTCTTTTATGGCATCTTCTAGTTTACTTCTTTCACAATAACCCATGATTTTGAAGATTTTGGATGTGTATACTTGCGTTATAGACAGACACAGTATACAAAAATTGAGACATTCAAGTAGACAAATATTTTAGGTAGACAAAATCTGTGTCTACCTTAAATCAAAGCCTTTTTTTATAAAATCGGTTTGTTCAATTTTTAAAGTCTTTGCATTTTTTAATACTTTATAGCACTTCTTTCCACAACAAAAATATTAGGATGCTCGCTTATTATTTTCCAGCGATATTTTCCTAGAGATATTAAATAATCCGAAAGTTGTGGTTGTATAAATGCTTAATATCGAAAAGTGCGTTACAGGTGACATCAATTTTATTCCGTTATTTTCTTATCTTAACCCTATTCAGGATGGGGGGTACAAAGTGCTCCCCTACCATACTTTTATTCATACCTTCTGTACGAATGGCTATTACAGCTTGAAATTTTAGGACTTTTCCTATAATTTATCTGAGATCATTTTCAAGTGGTAATTTTTTTTTCTTATTATTTTTGCTTGAAAATCATTTTGGTAGCTATATAGTTTTAGAATAAAAATAATTTTCACCTAATTTTTTTTTGCACCACCTGTTTGGCCCTGGTAACGTCATCATAACTAATGACGTCATCAAAAAATTAATTATGCTAAAGTGTTGTTTATATATTGACCTAACTTTCTGAAAACCTCAGAATCATGAACAGAAATGAATGATGAACGCGTATTGCTGCTATATTGTTGCACATTTTGTTATATAAAAGCACCTTTATAAGAAACAGAACTGAGTTTGGGAAAAAATAAATAAATAAATAAATAAGAAACACAACTGTCCAATCAGTAGGAAACAGAAGAAATAATTCAAGATTTTAACATCTAAAACATACATAAATCTGGTGGATTTTATTTAATTGGACAAATAATCATTTCTTTAGTTGTAATAGAAAGAGAATGTTAACCGAACCGATCTTAAGTTTGGAGCCAACAAAGATACAAAAAGAATATTCAACTGCAGATTACTTTTGTGCTAAAGCTTCTTACCTGAAATTTTCAGACTTTTGTTGTGATTTATTTGGCTTTTGAAGATTTAAAAAAAAATAAATATAACTAGACGCATCTTTGTGTGAACAATCTCGCTTTGTTTGCATCTCAGCACGACAGAGCAGTAATGAGAATAGACATGTATAACCTGACATAATATTAATTATTTCATAACACTTTTTATAACATGGCCAAAATTTTCCACTCTGTTCACCG
>JAULBZ010000147.1:0-39714 GCA_032360805.1 Neoturris breviconis
TTGAGTATTTATAAACATTTGTATTTTGTTTTCAGTTTTACATCAGGTGGGAGCAAATGGGGTGCTTTTAAAGGGGGGGCTTATTAAAGAGGGGCGCTTATATAATAATTTTCGTATCAAAGGGGGCGCTTATTGGAGAGGGGCACTTATTATAGGGAGGGCGCTTATTACAGTAAATACGGTATTTACAACAAGATACACAGTGCGCAAAAACTTGTTCGAAGTCCGCAGTAAAGATTCTAGAACAGTGTTTTCAACGTTGTTCTAGCATTTCTACGACTGACTTTGAACAAGTTTTTGCCCACTGGGTACCTATACAAAGAATAGCGTAAGTGGTGAGATCACTTGCATGATACAGTGGCTAATGCAAGGCTTACCTTTATGTATCAATGTATCTCAGCCTATGCACAAAAGTCACATTTTTAGTTAAAAAAAGAATACATCGCATGTGCACTGATACCGACAAAAACCGAAGGTATCGATGAAGCTAATTGGTTTAATTCTTTGTTTATGTTTTTGCAGACCGAGAGAGTACAGGCTCACAATGGAAAATATGCATAGACCGAGCTAAACAAGGGAAGGTCTACATCGTAGGCTAGGAGATAAGAGATAAAATCTCCCAAAATTACAATTCAGGGGTTAAAATAATAATTGTCTGTCATCAATGCTGAGTAAAGATTTTTCAGCCAATTTGGCTGATAATATTCTGAAAAATCTCTCCTCCACAGTAAAGTACTGTACCTGTTTTGAAATTCTTGCAGTTCTAAACTAATTTTCTCAATGTCAATTTCTGACCATAAGATATCGAAATATCCATTGACAGTTTCAATGACAGCGTCGTATAATGAGTAAAGTTTTGTAAGAAGACTCAATTCTCGTTTAATAGATTGTAAATCTGGATATTCTGTGAGTGCCATTCCAAATAATTGTTCCCCACCTAAAATCAGTGGTAAAATATTAACCTATCAATATAGTTATGGACGTTTTGAAACCATTTTTAAATATCGTAATGAAAACAACTTTTTGAACAAATTCAACAAATTAAAACTACACAAAAGGGTATTATGTCAACGAGCGGATTGGTTTCTTCGGTACGTAAAAACCAATCAATCGCAAGAGCGTTGACGTAAATATTATTTTTGAGAGGTTTACTTACCAGAGTATGTTGAATATTTTCTCCATAATTCATCAAATTTTGCTTGGAAAATAGACAATCTTTCACTCGCTTCTCTTGGTTGCAAACCAGGTGCCATTGGACCTCTGCAAAGTGAAACATAACAAAACGTTTTAAACTATTAAGCAATAAGCAAAATAATACAACTGTGAGGAAGTTACCTCGATCAGCTATCAATTGATTGGTTGTTCATTAAAAAGCTACCAATCAATAATTTATATCAGACTAGATAGCTGGTTATTTAGTTCCAGACAAGAGTGGACCACTGTCTCAAATTCAATTTAATGGGTTATATCTCACATCTAATGGAGATTCTATCAGAAATAAACAAATAAAAATTATTCCTCTATCAGTCTGAATACAACTTCTGGACATCGCCTGTGGATGAGTGTTTTTTTTTTTTGATAGTTTACACAAAAACCCTCCACAAGTGATAATCAGCAGTTATATTCAGGTTTGCTCCATAAATATTTGATAAAATCATTTTAAATGTTTACAATAATTAATTTATAAAATCTTACCTTTCTCTATACTCGTCAGTAAATTCGTCTAGTTGATCTTTGAAAACATCAACACCTGATAATAGATCTCCTTTGAATTTTGGTTGAATTTCCAGAAGATGTGCTTGAACTGTTGATGCCTAAACATAATATGCAGGACTTAAACAACTGTCACCATGTCACCTGCGGCATATAGACTTTTGAGAATACTCAAAATAACACTTCTTCACAGGTGATATCTAGTAGTTATTTTAAGGCTTGATATGCAAGGCCTTTGAATTCATGACGGTATTCCCCTGTAGAGGAGCATCTTTGGAGGCTAATTTGTATCCGACAGGCTTCAAATTAGTCTCCAAAGATGCTCATCCACAAGGGAATGCCGACATAAATTCAGAGGTCTGATATATGAGCATTTTTTAAAAGATAAAGATATAATTTATCTCATTCACAGATTCTACAAAATTCTACAAAACTTTCTAATAAAGTTGATATATTTAAATTTATGTTCAATTTATGTCTAAAAACTTATCCATGAAAAAAACATGTAAGAATTTCAGCCCAGGATGAGAATTCCAACCCAGCTAGCACTAGTTGGACTAAAATTTTTAGCCTGGAGGAAAACTAAGTCTGGGCTGAAATTTTTCTCATGCAATCTCATTTTTTAAAAATGCAAACATTTGAAACAGAGTCTAAGGGGAAACTAAGTCTGGGTTGAAATTTTTGAAAAATACAAAAAATTGAATGTAATTACAGAATAAAATTACAGATCGGACTGAAATTCTCCATGCAATTGGACCCTAATTATTCTAAAGTTGCATTTTTATTAATAAAATTTAAATTTAAAATTAACCTATATACAAAATATACGGCTTCATAAATTTCTCTCAGGGGTAAGCCAAAAGCAACCTAAATCTGCACAGAAGGGTGTTATCTCAACAATCTTGCAATGGATTGGTTTCTTCGTATAAAAGAATTGCTGTTAATTTTATTTTTGAGATGGTAGTATAACAAAGTTAGTCATACATGTCCTTGCAATGTCTTCCATGCATATGTTAAACCATCAACTTGCTCTGAATCAGCACTTGAATATTTTAAACCATAAAGATTTAGTAAAGCATATGATTCTTCAATTGGTGTGATAGTCATCTCAATTCTGTAAAAAAAAATGTATTGTTTTAATAGGGCTATTTCTGTAAGCTTGTACTTGATAGCAAGCCTAAAACAACTGTTTAATTTTCGACGCTGACATCGGTGATGTTCTAAAATTACAAAGTTATAACTGAGCATGAATACAAAGAAAGCTACTAAATTGCAAGTACACTTTTTAATTCAAAGAACGCTAACAAAGTATGCTTATCTGCAAATTAAACTAGTTTTCTATAGGTCAATTACTTCAATTAAAATTATACCTGTTTAATGATATCGGCCACCTAATCACTAGAGGGTAAGTGTGAGTATTAAAATCAAAATGCAAGAAATTAAAAAACACTGGAGAGTTCTAAATTGTCCCACAGGAACATATTTGCATTATTCTGCAGAGGTTGTGTGTGACTTAATCCATCACAGTGGTTAAAATAAGAGTAAATAATCGCTGTGGTGGAGTGATTTTTGAGCATAGCTTCGAGTTACAAAACCTGAAACTATGCTAAAACATCCCTCCTCCACAGTGATTATGTAATCTTATATTAACCACTGAATCATGAGAGTTCTACTTTGAGGAAACTTTTGTTTATCGGGTTTGTGATTTGATAACAGCAGATACCCAGTGGACAAATACTTATTCAAATCCACAGTAAAGGCAGCTGCAGACTTTGAACAAGTTTTTGCCCATTGGTCTATATAATTTTATTATTTATGTCAAAGCAACAGCTACCTAGACCTAGTGGGCCCACTGCGTCGAATCAACGCCAATACCACAACTGCAGTAAAGATGCTAGAACAACAAACTTAAGAGATGCATCAAGCCTTGCGTTATATTATTATTCAGAAACATAAAACAAAACCAATAGCTACCGTATTTCTGCTTCTCTTATTTCTGCCAGAGCAGCCATACTACCACGAACATCTTCTAAATCATTTATCGGTCGAGAAAGTCTTTTTGTTAAGTTATCAATAAATGCAAATATTTCCTCCATATCAGTACTTGCCTATTAGATATTAGAAGATTATTTAAATTGTTTTCAAGAAGGTATTACCATAGATTCCATACGTATACTTATATTACAATAGATCTAAGTATACATTTATAGTTCGCATAGAAGCAATAAACTGCATTGATAAAATTGCTACTTAAAGGTGAATTACCACTAGGTGAAAAACTTCATGCAAAAGCCAAAAAAAAAATTCCATTGGTAGAAATTGACATTACATGACAATTTCTACCAATGAAATGTCTTCTTTTAACTTTTTCACCAAATAGGCCTGCAGGAGTTTGCATAAACTTAAAGGCCGTTTTCCACTTTAGAAATTTTCTGCGGAACGAAAACGGAACGGAAAATGAGCACGCATAGAAAGAAATTACAAACATTCTATTGGTAGAAGAAATTTCTACCAATAGAATGTCTATAATTTCTTCCTATGCATGCACATTTTCCGTTCCATTTCCGTTCCGCGGAAAATATTCTGAAGTTGAAAATGGCCTTAATATAGCTACAGGAACAACAATATATAAATATACTATTTTGTTATTATTTGTTTACCAAAACAATTTGTTTACATAATTTGTATGTTCTGTAACTATTATAATTACTAGTAAAATGATTTATTCCTGCTTCATTTAAGGTGGTTTGAAAACCATTTGAAGGTGTCAAAATGTCAATATGACATTTTGAATTATATTTGTCTACGAATAATTTAAGTATCATGTATGTATGTTCCACTTATTCCATAAAATCTTTGGTTTAACGAAGTCAAAAGATATTATTAATTATTATTGATATCGTCAGGGATTTTCCTGCCGTATCTCAATGGGCAAAAATGTGTTTAATGTAAAGACAACAACGTGGAAAACGGATTTTATTCAAATCAAGGTTTATTGCATCATTAATAATTGAAAATATGCTTTGACTTCAATTAGCAAAGGTTTTTAGAACACATATTCATATTCATTGTGCAATATAATCACCTGTAGAGGAGTGCGTTTGAGCCAAATTAGGTTTAAATGCACTTCTTCACAGGTGATTATTATAGTGAATTTTGAGGACTGCATTGTGAATGAGTAAAACAGCCAAGCAGTGCTTAAGATAAGAACAAATAATCACTGTAGAAGAGTTACCTTCGAGTATAACTTCAGACTTCTCAAAAATCCCTTCTCCGTAGTGAATTGCCTCTATGTTAATCACTGGGCTATAAAGGTGATAAAAACACTCACTCTGTTGGCTAAAGCTTTTCCATAAGTTTGCTTCCACGTTTGTGTTTCCATGATTAATGCTTCTTTTAACGGTAACGTTCCATATAGAACCGCACCTATTGTATAGCTTTCTGGAAGTTCGTTTATTGTAACTTCTAAATTTTGGTATTTCAAGATAGCTGTATCAAAATCAGGTAGCAATGGTTTTTCTTCTAAGAATTCTCCAACTTTAACTTCTGGCTCCTAACAAATATAAAGATGAGATATATAACAATATAAGGATAAAAAAGTAGATGAACAAGTGTAATAATTAACTCTTAGAATCCTGATTCCGAACCTGTCCAGAATGGGTTTTTTTAATTTTTACTCGAACTGGTACCCCTAGCAACTCATGCAGCAAGGAGTGCCATGACCCGCTATCTCAACAATAATGAAAATCTCAAAGGGTTAACATACCAAATATAATAAAATTGCTATAACCATAATCCAGTCACACCTTATAACATTAACTGAATCAAAAAATAACACACAAAAATTTAGAGATCATCAAAGTTTTGGTACAAAAGCAAATTTTGACATAGGGAAACTAGATTTATGCAAATTCAACAAAAATGAGACTGGATAGAAGAGTGTTATGTCAATGAGCTTGCAATGGATTGGTTTCTACAGTACGAAGAAACCAATCAATTATAAGATTATTGACTTAGCACCTTTCTCTGTAGATTTATTTTTGAGACAGTCCCTTACCTCCATCCACAGTCCCTCAAAATCTTTAAACACAGTCAAAACTTTCGCTGCTTCAATCTTCGATGAACTGATAACAGTACTTAACATTGAAACCATCTTCAGGATATCTTTATGCTCAGAAACTGTTTTGAATAAGGATTTTGATGAAACTGCCCCAACTAAAAATTCAACAAATATTTAACTAACTGATCAGTCACATAGTGTAAAGTCTTTGTTTTTTAGTTGCTGTTTTCTGTTATTTCCCTGAATGAAGCCTATTATAACATCTACTTTGTTGATAACCTGCATTCTACTCACAACTTATTTGCATAACTTCGATGTGTGAAATCTCATCAAGGTATTAAACCTTATTCAAGCCAGTGAAGAGGGGGCAGATTCCGCCACCTGTCACATTATTCAGAATCTTAGTTGGCTATTATGGGAATGAAGACATACAAACAAAAAAGTATGAATATGAAAACAGTGTTCGAAACAAGAGTAGATAACCACTGCAAAAGAGGGATTTTTAGCATAGCTTTAAGCTTTGTAGCCTGAAGCTATGCTCAAAAATCACTCTTCCACTGTGGTTATTTGTTCTTATTTCAAACAGTAAAAATTATACCTTTGTCTGGTTCATCAACAACAATAGTAGTAATCTGATGTAACATTTGGTGCAGTTTCCATTGGTGTACATTCTGTGTGGCTTTCAAAATGACTTGAACAGATTTATTCAGTATGTGTTGTATATCATCCAGGCTAGCTTTCATAACAATCTGTGGTATTTCTAATAATATTTCTGCGTAAAAAAATGCACCACGTGGAGGAGTGTCATCAGTAAACATATTCTTATTCTTTGGATTATATCTACTGTGAGGTTGCATTCTCTTCCGTAAGAAATCTAATGATAATCTTGTACATTTCACCAAAGCATCAATAGTTTTTTGATTGAAATGTGAGATGACATTCCAGTAAGAGCATGGTATACATTCCCAGCATCTGTTACCTTTGTTTCCCTTTGCTCTTGTTGATTCAGGTATCAAACAAGGATATGTCTCCTTATCTCCAAGGTCAGCAAGATCTTTTGGCTTCAATTGTGATTTGATTTTACTTAATAATGTAAATGTATGGGATTCAATTAATTCACTAAAACTAAAGAAAAGAAGAGAGAACAATACAAGAGATTTCAAATGTTGTATCAACAAGCTTACAATGTTTCTTCCGCACGAAAAAATCAATTCAAGATTGTTGACTTGGTTGCCACTTGTTGATAAACATAATAAAGGCGATATGATAATGATGTTAAGTGCCATAATACAATGTAATGTATTCTTTTTGGTTAAATGTCAATTTAATGTTCCTTATCACACAGATTTGAATGAGCAATAATATCAATTGTTCCTATGACCTAGTGGAAACAAGGCTTTAGTATTTTTCAACATTGATAGTTAGATAAGAACAAAATTGCAAACACAAAAGCTAAGTTGTGGCCTCGGAGTCGACCCACCAAAGTAGATGCAGGAACACCCATCCAAGTGCAGACTTGGCACAACAACTACTTCGATATTATGAGACTGTTGATGGAGCAACCTCTCTAAGAAGCCAATAAAGAGTTTGGGCTCCTTGCTACCAGTCAGTTATGCAGCAACCAGCCAACTGCTGACCCAGTACCCTCAACTTAGATACCTAACAATCAAAGACCAGAAAATTACTAAGTTTGTGCTAATCAGAAGCATTAATGCAGTAAATAACCAACATTCAACACCTTAAACCAGACAGAGCACCACTGTTGTAGCACCAAAATTGGTCTAATAGGCAAGGAAGGGGTGCAAAGCTAGCCAAAAAGCATACTTATCTACCCTTCAAGGTGTTTTCATTGAGACACCATCTCTAAGAAGGTTGCCTACCAAGGCTAAAGATTTCTCTCCTACCCATGAGACAGACTATTCCCCGCCGGATGAAAACCTGGTATTTCATGGTTTCAGGGGTATTTTATATGTTTATGCCAAATAATATGAAACATGGTTTATAACAGTAAAATTAAATATTAGATGCATATGAAATATTGATTTGATAAGCCTTCAATTTTTATAAAGCCATTTTTTATAACCGATGAATTAAATAAATGATGAGACCGACACTGCTTGACTTTTTGTGTAAAAATAAGGTCTGTTATTTATTATAAACAGTTCAGAATGACATGATATTTCTCATATAAGTCCCAAAATTTTTCCAATAA
Organism: Neoturris breviconis; assembly: GCA_032360805.1. Classification (NCBI taxonomy): domain Eukaryota; kingdom Metazoa; phylum Cnidaria; class Hydrozoa; order Anthoathecata; family Pandeidae; genus Neoturris; species Neoturris breviconis. The sequence continues at coordinate 7,986 of JAULBZ010000147.1, forward strand.
AATTGCCCATATGTGACATTTCGATTTTAATATCGATTTTAATATATTTTTGACATCAAGACTCATTTACTTACATACTTAGTGATGATGCTTTAGCTTCACATAATGATTCAGTATCACCAATAAAAGACAATGGTGAGATTGGATCTGTCGATATTGAGCATAGCAACGTATTCCCAATATTATCGAGTGACGTATCAATTCCACACTCCAAGATATCCGTTAACTCTTTCACAAGGGTTTCAAACGTTCTCAAAGATTTCTTGATGTTAGCAATAACTAAAAGAAATATAAAACCATGTTTATATTCAATAAATAAAGAACAAATGAATGCTCCTTGAATTAAGTAGGGATCATTTCAATAACTGCCAATCATCACTGTGGAGGAGAGGATTTTCAGTATATTTTCAGTCAACTTTGATGAAAATATTCTGAAAAATCTCTCCTCCACAGTGATGACCAGCAGTTATTTCAGCTTTCTTAGTATGTTTAAAGAAACTATCCAGTTTAAAAAAAATAATAATGAAACTACACAGAAGGGAATTACGTCAGCAAGCTTGAAATGAATTCATTGCAATATCGATGACTTTATACTCTTCTCTGTAAAATTTGTTTTTAAAAAGGTCTCTCCCAGTGGAGAAAAACTTATTCAAAGTCTGCAGCAAGGACGCTAGAACAACATTGAAAACGTTGAGCATCTTTACTGCAGACCTTGAACTAGTTTTTACCCACTGGGATTATCAATGTTTTTTCTTATAAGCTATAACAGAGAAAGTGAAAACATTAAGGTATCATCTCCAATTAATATTTACAGAGAAGAGTATTTTAAATAAACAAACTTGCAATTGATTTGTTTCTAGAACTAAACAAACCAATCGGTTGCAAGCTCATTGATATAACACTCTCAATTGCAGATTCATTGTAAACTTAGCTCCTCTAAACCTACATAAATACATTTTTTTGAAAAATAATTTGGAGACAAACAAACACATCCAGTGTTCGAAAAAAGAGCAAACAATCACTGTGGAGGAGAGATATTTTAGCATTGCTTCAGGCTTAAAATTATTTCCCCGCTGTGAGTGTTTGCTGCTACACTTACATGCCATTGAGTTCATTGATAACCATGTCAACATAGTAACACCTGGTCGTATTACATCGTCAATCTTCTGAATAATCGGTTGCATTAACGCAGAAGTTATCTCTGGTATTTTTGATTTGACAGAGGCATACTCAGCTAAGCAATCAGATAGTGCTGTATATAGTAATTTGATTTGTGAATCTCGCAAACATAAAACTTTTGCTGCTTCTGGAATCTGTAAGAAGAATAATGATGTAGTTTTATTACTTTTTTCAAGGTTTAACCCTATTATTAGTACTGGGGGTGGATTCCGCTCCCCCTCCCACTGTCTACCATATTATGCTATATAACTTTTAAACCATTTTAGCTATGGTACTGAGACTTTCCAACACATATCTGAAAAATCGAAAAGAATTTCAGGATGATACTGCAATGTGGACCCTTTTTGCCCAAAACTCGGGCCAGAGTAAACAAAACCAAAATATTATTGGTGAGCCATTCTAAAATATCACCAGGAATACTGGTACTGAATTTCAAAATGGTAGCACTTCGGGAAAGTGGTAAATTAAGAAAAGTGATAGCAATAGCCTTTACAAAAAAAATAATGAAAACCAATACAAACATAATGCTACAAACATTATAACAAAAATAGTCTAGCTTTAACAGGCAAGGCCTCGACTCACTGAACTCCAAATTTCAGAAAAAGTAAACATTGTAAAATAATACCTCAAGAGACATCCTCTGCATGCATTTTGCTTCTTGAATCAGCTCAAGAATTTGAGGATCAAAGTTGATGAAATATTCCTTAATAAAAAATATCAAATACAAACGGTTATTGCTAGTGGTATCAACAAATTAATTTTACTAAATGCAAAGGAGGATGTTACTAAAATGATCTTACAATTGATTGGTGTCTTTGTTGCAAATAAAAACAATGAATTGAAAGACTATGGAATCTTCTCTGCAGAAGACAACCATTCCAAATCAGTTTTAGTAACTGGGAAGAAAGGTGTTCAGTGTTTGAAATAAGAGCAAATAATCATTGTGGAAAAGTGATTTTTGAGCATTGATTCAAGCTAAAAAGCCTGAAGCAATGTTAAAAAATCCCTCCTCTACAATGATTATCTGCTCTTATTTCAAACGCATCATTGATGCAGTGATCCTCTCCACATATAGATACAGGGAATTACATTCAAGATTGTTGAAAAACAATTATCCTTTAACCCGGGGTATTTCGGTAGCATATTTTACCTGGAGGGTTTATTTACCCCCCTCCCCCCTTCCCCTATCTAACTCCTGTTAACTATTATATTAACTATTAATGTTAAACTTGGCACAATAATAGCTGAGTACAAGATCTTTTCAAAATAGTTTTAATTTGCTGATGTCAGCATTTTTTGCTATGATGTCATCAGAATTTTCAACTTTTATGAAAAAGAATGTGCTCTCTTCGAATGCAAATAAAAATTGACTGGGAATTGCTTTTTAACTTCTGTTGATTGATTCTTAGAGGTAAAACATTGCTCTGTAACATAGTTTCGGGGATCAGTATTCTGTCTATAGAAATCGTGTATAAAATTTGGGTAAAAAAAACGGGTGTCACTCCAAAATATTTTCTGCATGGATTTTACTTGTGATTATGAATCCAGGTTCAAAAGTTTATTCCTTTTTTTAGACAGAAGATATTATATTTTTGGTATTTCAGATTTTTAGGTGAGAAATACTAGGAATTTGAGAGGCTTCAGATAATGGCTAATTTTTTATGAATGGATTGAGTAATCGACCTAAAATTTGGCGCAGCAATGTAAAATAGGAACATTAAGATCTGTAAAGGTTCAAGATGCTACGTATTGTAGAAAATAGGTTAGTTTCGAAAAACCGTAGCAGGTAAAATAGGGTTAAATAAAATCATTCATTAATGCACATAGTTGCAATGTTGATATGCAATAGGAACAAGCCTTAACATAGCTGTCAGACATCATCTTTGGAGGAGTGTTTGAGTAGTTTTTATCTGTACTAAAAAGCATTCCACCACAGGTGATGTCCTACAGTTACATGTATGCTTGTAGAAATCTATTTTGTACAATATTAGTTTACCTTTAGTTGAGGATGTCTAACCAAGAGAGAAGCGTTCAATCCAGTTTTAACCGAATCAACGGCTTGGTACCAGCTATGGTGATACAATACTTCAAATTCCATCAACACATGAGCAAGTTTATTGTAACTCTTTACAATTTTTTTTGCATCAGGATTTTTTAAAAGATTTTCATGCTTACTCATAATTTTCATGGGATCACATATTCTTCTAAATAATTGCCTTGCCCATGCAATTTTACCCGCAATCTAAAAGTTAAAGCAACTAAAATGTCATTGTAGGTGTTCAAGCCTTAAAATATTTGCCAGACATCACCTGTGGAGGAGTGTTTTTTTTGTATAGGTTTCAACTGAAACCTATACTCACAAACATTCCTTCTCATTTTCAGACTTAAGTGTTTAAAACAATCGAAGAGGAACAAAATAAGATATCAATAGATATGTACGCTTATAGAATTATACTTACAGGTGGCATATTTCTATTGAGCGGTGGATTGTCTTTTTGTTTTTGGTAAATTCTCTTGATATGGTCAATATCCCTATTTATGAAAGAAAAATATCAAAATAATCCGATCATAGTATCAGCAGAGAATAGTGTTATTATCAACCTGCAGTAAAGACGCTAGTACGTTGTTTTAGCATCTTTACTGATGACAAATTTTTGCTTACTGGGTACGCAATTGCATAAGTTGAACTGCTTAGAAGTGTTTAAAATAAGAGAAAATAATCACTTATGGAGCTTTATAACATGAAGATATGCTCATCTCATCCACAGTGTTTATTTGTTCTTATTTTGAGCACTGAATCAGGCAAGAACAACGGACCAAAAGGTTTAATAGGAAGATATTAAAAATCAATTACTTCTTTGCAATAAGGCAAACCTAAAATATTGTTTGTTTCGCGTAACACCACCGACCCACGACCAAGGACACTGAGTGGAATATTTTTGAGTCAGAAAATTAATTTAACCGCAGTTACTAAACTTTTTATGAAGCAAGGCAGACACAATAAATCGACAAACACTTTTACTTTGTTCTAATAGATCTAACTTTGTTGAAACAAGTTGAAATTTTCTAAAGTCTTTTTTTAGAACACTGAGTCATATAAATGTCTTAACTTCTATTAGTAGTACTGAGTTCTATATAAACAGGTTTTTATAAAAGAAAATACATGTGACAGATCTTACTTCGAAAAGTTCAACAACACTTTATGATACTTATCATCCAAGTAAAGATCAACACCCGCAATAGCAGCAAATTTCTTTAACAGGTTCAATGCTTGCATTGTCTATAAATAACAGTGCTCAAAAATAAGAATTTAATTTATGATCACTTCTCCACATATGTTCTTATTTCAATTATTATTAAGCAAGAGAAGACATAGTTAAATTCTCAGTAAGATAGCGAAGAAGCTATCTCAGTTAAATTCTCAGTAAGATAGCTAAGAAGCCATCTCCAAAATTCGGTTCAAAAAGCAGATATTTTAGCAGCTTTAAATCAAATTCAACAAATATTTAGAAAAATTATATTACGATGAAGAGTGTTAAAAGTCAACAAGTTTTCAATTGATTAGTTTCTTCGATACAAAGAAACCAATAAATCGCAGGGTCGTTGATTCGGCACTCTTCCCCTGGAAATGAAGTAATTTTGTGTGCAGAAAGGATTTTTTAAAAGCTTATAAATAACACTAATGGTCTAATCTAACTAACTCAATATTTACATCATTCATCAATTAAATAATTATGTGTGAAATTTCTGACCGTACTAAATTTCAGCATATATTTTGGGACATCCAAAATAAGCATACACTACTTTGGTAAATCTATAGAACAGAAATATAAAAAGAGATACCTTGTTGAGGAAATTTATGAAAGCATTCTTGGGTAGATACACAAAATTAAATAAAAGATGTTTTTGCATTATACTATTCATAACTGTACACAAGATGCTATTTCTTGCAGCATTAAATTTTTTAAACCATATAAAATTCCATACCATATTAATATTCAGAAACCTTTCAGTATCCTAAAATTAGTAGTTTGAAATTTCACACACTTAAGCTATTCTAAATGGACATACCGTCAAAGATTTCTCGAACCATGAATCAAGAAAATGTTGTAAATTAACTCTAATTGAATCAATACTCAATTTAAAATCTTCATAATCAGCGTCAAACTAAAATACAAGCATGTTGTAGCAAACATAAAAGTTAAAAGTAAAAATTAATGTCAATGATACAATGCAGGGTTTGGAATAACTGCTGGTCATCACTGTGGAAGAGTGTATTCAGAATATTTTCAGCCAATTACTATGAAAATATTCTGAAAAATCTCTCCTCCACAGTGATGACCAGCAGTTATTACAACCCCTGCAATTGATCTTTGCAATTGATTGAGAGGTCGGTCACTCTCGGTATCAGTGACTCAGTTATCTCCTCTGAATACACAAAAGAATTATTGCAGCGATGGAATATTTATAAATTACATCATAAAAGTTACATGACAATAAAACAGTACATACAGACATTTACGAGTCTTTCACGCTATAAATAATAATGAGAATAAAAACAAACCTCACTCTTTCGGTGATCCAATACATCGTATGATTTCTTTTTAATATTGAGCACTAATGCGGTATACCGCATTGCTATTGTCTCAATACCCTGAAAATAATAATTTGATAAAATGAAATTAGGTAGCAATAATTGTTCAAGATCCATAAACAAAATGTCAGGTAATATTTATCTTTTCAAGAAAAAGTTTGTACCTACCAGTTCTACTAACTGTGGTCGAAATAAGAGTAAACAATCATTGTGGAGGAGTGATTTTTCAGCATAGCTTCAGGCATAAGCTGTGCTCAAATATCAAGCCTCCTTCACAGTGATTATTTGCTATTATTTTGAACACTGTCTAACATAATGTAAGAAACTTTAGAAGACATATCAAAAATATAACTTACAGAGGAATATTACTGCCAGTCATCACTGTAAAGGAGAGATTTTTCAGAATATTTTCAGCCAATTCTGCTAAAACAATTTATGAAAAAGCTCCCCTACCCGGTGATGACCATTTATTTTCTGGAGAAACCAATCCATTACAAGATTGTTTCTCTGTAGATTAAATTTTTGAGTTGATTATCCATGATTGACATACCTCTATTTTGACATCAGGAAGCATGGATAAATTATGAATGGTTAATAACATATCATCCAACTTTTCAAGACGTTTACAAAACGCATCAAATTTACCAAATATGTAATTTTCACTGAAAATGAGACAAAAGTATTTACTGTTTTTGCTCAATAAAAACAGTACATCCTTGGTGTTAAAGATATGAACAGTATCTGTTTTTAAAAGCAAACATTGTAATTGTGGGTATATCATTATCAACAAGAAAATAGCTACTATTGGAAAGGGTGTGTCATAAGGATTGCAAGTGCCTGTGCTCTCACACAGATATTGCTAACGCACAATTCTCAGGGAATGTTTATATACTCCTCTACAGTAATTGTTTGCTATGTAATTGTTGTAATGATTTATTGACCTTCTGTATCTGACTTTCTATAAAGGGAAATTGAACCAGGCCTTTTCGTGAGAGGCGTGCGATTGCACGCGCCCACGCCCACACACACGTAAATTGTTCTAGACCTGCAATTGACCACACGCGCAAAATCTGTTTAGTATTATTCTTTTCCTATGTCCTAGAACTATGAGAACTTTGATACCTCTTCTCTACTTTCAACTACCACACATGTCACGAATAAATACAAATACATTTGTCTCGTTTGAACAACTTTGACTTGATATTGTCTGATGTCACTGATTTTCACTGACTTTTAGATGATTTTAGAGGGAATTTTGACTTATGTGGAAATAAGTGTTGGCGTTAGATATTTGAGACCTCCGGAGAACGTTTTTTCAGTGAATTATGTCAGTTGTTGTATAAGTAAAGCAAAAAATTGCACATCTAGGATTTAACTAGGTGTGTGATTTCGATCGCACACCATAGCACGCCTAGGTTAAACTAGGAGTGTGATTTATAGTATGCCATCCAATTTCTTATGAAAAGGCTTGCTGTATTGTACACTGTTTATGCAATCTGATTATTAAGACTGTGCAATGAATTGCCAATAAATTTATTTATAGTAAAACTAACCTGAATTCAAACTGACGTTCGTTAGGGCTTTCTTTTAGTTTATTCTTTGTTTTTTGAAAACATTTTTGATATTCTTGATTCAAACTCGTACATTCACCAAGTCTTTTGGTAACAACTTCCCTGAAAACAATAAACTCATGAAGTGAATTTTGAACGCATCAATTTCTACCAATGGAATGTCTGCTTTTAGCTTTTGCACAACATTTTACGCAGTGGAAAACCACCTTAAAAGAATAAGATCTTCGTGCAGAAAATACCAATTATAAATTACCAAAATACAAATTTAACTTGAATATCATTACAATAATGGAAGGCAACGTTAATGACATTGGAGACATAAGCTCCCCTCTAAAGTAGGACTACTAGGGTAGGGGTGCATTTTTTGAGGGAAAAACTTATTACATTTTTTAGAATGTTTTGGCACTGAAATAAGGGTTGGAGCTTATTTAAGGTCTTACCATATTGGTATCATCAATTCATTTATACCGACAATAAAATAAAAGTAAATGGTCTAGTTATTACCTTGACAGGTCCCAAACTTTTGGTACATCCTTTTTGATGAAGAGTTTACATGTTGTAATCATTTGATTTGTTATTTTCACAAATAACGATGTCATTCGCTCCGATGTATTATAATACTGTGAAACACTATGTATCATACGTATAGCATTCATTAAACTCGGAATATGTTCTATCATTTCACGCTACAAAGTAAACATAGAGGAATGTCTATAATTTCTTTCTATGCATGCGCATTATCCATTCCATTTCCTGAAGAAATTTTTTGAAGTGGGAAACAGCCTTAATAAGTAATTTCTTAGGTACAATATCATTGACTTAGTATTCTTTCCAGTAAATTTCATTTTTGATCCAGTCCTTAAGTTTATTGATATAACAAGCCTTCTTCATGAATAATGCATAAAAGTTATTTTGATTGCTAGAATACTCTTCTCTATCCACTAAGGCAATACACAAATAATACATTCTTTTTAGGACTAAAATCATATTTGGACGAAAATGAAAGATATGACGTTTTATATTTCCGATGACATCATCAATTTTCAACAAATTATTCAGGGGGTAATGTAGTAAAAAAGATGAAAAGTCCAAGAGGTATTTAAAACCAGAGCTAGGCAAGTCCAAAATTGATGAAGTTTTGTTCAGACATGTTTACAACTTATACCTTTATTTTAATATTTTTTTTACGTATTTTCTCCAATTTACGCGCAATTATTAAAATAAAGGTATAAATTGTATACTCAAAAAAATTTAATGGACATTTCTAACACCAGTTCTAAATACCCCATTGGATTTACTAAAAGCCAAAATCAAGAGGATTCAATATTGAGTTGAAATTTGCAGTATCAATCCCTAATAATTATGAAATGCAATTTGCGAAATATTGAAACTAAAACTAAGAAAGTACATCATTTTAATTCCAATTGAATCTAATGTTGTTGTAGATTCAAAAAAGTTTTTACTACATGACCCCCTGAAAGATTATGCAGAAATTTGATGACGTCATTGCAAACAAAAACATCATATCTTTTGTTTGGTGAGTCGCTAAAGCAAAAGTTATACTGTTTTTCTGCATAAATTTTCACAAAGAATCCGAATATGAGCAATTTTTTTTGCGTATTAACTTGGTAATGTCACTACTAGTCATGTGACCTTTTTTTTTATCGCTAAAAAAATATGTAACTTTTCTTAATATTTATAAAAAATGTTCTGCAATTTAATCAGAATTTCTTATGCAATAGAACAACTAAAGTAAAGTCTATGCAGTAATATAGCTTTTTAAAAGCTAATTTCAGTGAATAGTCTAGAGTCTGAGGGCAGCATCCGGAAATAACCAAAAGCACCATGACCAAAACCTTCATACGGGCCAGATTAACTGCAGCATTTTGTTGGTAACTGTAAACTGTAAAATGTTTGTTAGAAGGTTGCGTTGTGGGAAGCAATAATTTGCCTCTTCTGACCCACAAATAGTATATTGCTTGTTACTCCAACTCATAAAAAATAAAGTTTACTTACAGGGGAACATTTCACAAGAGGTAAAAACAACCGTTCCAATGTATATAAATATTTGACATTATCTTTTGCTTCATTAGCCGCATCCGTTATTCGACTGTCTAATTCCTTCCAATATTTGATATGATGTGATCGAGCCGAATATAAAACACCAATAGCTGATTTACAATGGTGACTCTTCACTTGATCAAGTAAACTAGATAAACAATATTAATTAAAAGTAACAAACATGGGTCAAAATGACACTGTAAGTTCCATAAACGTCCACTTCCATTAGGCAGAAAATTCTGTGTGAAAGCCAAAAGAAGACATTCCACTGGTAGAAATTGATGTCACATGACCTAATATGAAAATATAATTTCTACATAGATAAAAAAAATATATTGAATAGGTACCTGTTAAATTTTGTCATTCTTTTTCTCCAATGGTCCAATTCTGCACCAGGTCCTATATCATCAGCTTCCTTACGCATCTGAATCAAATCATTCATACGTTATACTGCATTGCATAGACCAGTATTCAATACAAGATCAAATCATTTACATATGTTATAATGCAATGCATAGACCAGTATTCAATACAAATACATAACCGATGTTGAAGAATCAATTTTTGAGCATCTTTGTAGCAAGGAACAATTTGTGAGGAATCTTTTAAGGTATACTTGGTTTTAAGATCTATTAAGGTTATGGTGTGTAGTGTATGTTTGAAAGACCTCAAATGGTATAAAATAGACGAATATTAATTTCAGACATTTTTGCAGCTCAAATTTAATCTGAAGAATAATGTATGTAGTAATGAAAACTTTAGCAGATCAGCAAAACATAAGAAAATATAGGATAGGGTATAAAGTTTGTAAAATATATTTCACACTTGTCGATGAAATTCAATCTCTTTTATGATCATAAATAATAGCTTGTTGTTAAAAATCTTTTAAAGTGAAATGAAATTATCTGTCATTCATTCGAAAATAACTTTCTTTCTTACATCATAGATTTTGAATGATTTTGAATGATTTTGTACATATATTATTTTGTATATTTTCAACAAATGTTGTTTATTAGTAGAAGAAAATTTCATGAAAAAAAAGAAATTAAAACTATTGAAATTACTTTCTATAGAAATATATTCAGGCAGTAAATCGTAAGAAGTTAGAAAAACATCCTTTGTGACATAGACTTCGTAGTTAGATCATAAGTTGAAATAGGTTATTATCTCAAAACGAAATTTCATGCCAAACCTTCCTACATAACTGAATTGTGTGCGAGCGAAACATTGTCAGCTTTTGGAAATATGCGCAAATCGAAGGTGGATATTGTTATCTAAAATTTTTTCCTCCGGTTTTGTTTATTGTGTCACGAAGTACAATGGCAAAGATAGAAAAAATTGTCAAAATTTTGAATGGTAATTACAAAAATCCATGCGATTAGAATGAAAGTCATGTGATATTATTTTAGATAAATGAGTCAAGTGGTACATTTTGTTAAAAAAAAAATTGTTTTGTTTGCACACATAATTCAGTTTTGTAAAGTTGTTAATAAAAAAATAAAAAACAAGATTATATTGCGTTTTTTTCCACGAAATACTTTTTGAAATAACAACTCTTTCAGGCTGTATATACACTTTTAACCGAATTATATTTCCGTGGCTGTTTCGACATTTTTATAACAGCTATTAATTTTTCTCATTGTTATGTATAGCTATTAACTTTTGTGCAACCCATCATGGATGGAAACGCACTATAAACGATGGGTAAGGTAAGGTAAGGTACACAGTATCCTTAAAACTGCTAAAATGTGCAGAGGAGGGATTGTTGAGCATAGCTTCAGGTTTTCTGGTTCCACAGTGATTATTTCCTCTGATTTCAAACACTGTATTGTAAAATATTTTATGGATTACACATTTGTTAAGTAGACCAAGGCTTACCTGTTCACTCTGTGCAAGTACTTGCTCAATTTCTTTAATCCATTTCAAAACTAAATTCTCAATATTTTCCAATAAATCAGGATTGCTGGCTGAAAAATGAAATCCATCAAAGTTTCTTAAAACCTTTCAAAATAATTATTGAGAAGTGCGTCAAAAAGACACAGAAAGAACCTGCGCATTGTCTATTTGCAACACAGAACAATGATATAATTCACTTACTAACAGCACTGTAATCCGTTGGAGTCTTCATATTTTCTAGTGTTGGTTTCAAATCACCTGCATCTAGCATCACTCTGTAAGTAAAGGATTACGCCAATGGTTTATTATCTGGTGGTAGAAATACTGAATAAATTAATTGGTTTCTTCGCAACAAACAGCTAATCAATTACAAGTAAAATGTTGTTCCTCCAACTTAACTAGCCATGAATAATATATGCAACATTCAAATGCAATCCGATCAAGTATGATTTACAGAGATCCTTCTAGTTTGTTTATTTCAGAATAATTTGACAAATATTATTAGTAATAGTACAAAGTATCATGGTACATTAGCTTTTTTTACACAACACCTGTCAATTTCAACCAATGAAATGACTTCATTTAGAATTTGCACAAACAAATTCGTCTATTGGAAATCTATCTTAGTAACCAGTGGTTGAAATAAGAATAAATAGCATCATGTGGAGGAGTGATTTTTGGCCATAGCTTCAGGCTACAGAATGAAGAACAAGAAAAAGGAGAAGAACAGTGTATTATTATAATGTCGGAGAAAAAGCCTTAATAGCCTGAAGCTATGTTGAAAATATTACTCCTCCACAGTGATTATTTGCTCACATTACCAACACAGGTATGGCAACAAACTTCCATACAATTTGCAATCATACATCAGTCTCCTCCCTTGTTTACTTACTTTCCATCCAAGTTACTTCTTGCAGTTGATAAAACACTAGCAAACTTGCTCAATTGTTCAATAAATTCTGATGCTGCACCATTTGAATTTCCAAGCTTTCCCCAATCCTACATTATAAGCACATAATCAAAATTACTGTTATGAGGATCATGTGTACAAGCCTCAGTGAGCACTTTATATGAACCCCTAAATGAGCTTGTAATGCAATTGATTGGTTTCTTTGATACAAAGAAACCAATCAAATGTAAGATCGTTTAGGGTGAAACTCATTTAGAGGTCCATGTAAAGGCTGCCTTAATACTGATACTGTCTAGCATCCTAGTGCATAGGGGTTAAAAGAACTGCCAGATATCTCTGTGAAGGAGATATTTTTAGAATATGTTCAGCCTGAAGTAATGCTCAAACATTTCTCCTCTACAGCAATTATTTACTCTTATTTTATTTTGAACACTGTTAATAGTGGTTAATTAATAGATCTTGTGTTATGACTTAATTTCATTTCTAAAGAATAATTTTGAATCCATATGATTGCTTACCTTTTGTGCTTTTAGTGAAGGAATGAAAACACTTTTAAGTAACAACTCCAATCCATTCAACAGACCACCTTTATTACAATCGATTGCCATAAAATTCACCTCCTAGAAAGTTGAATAATCGAATAATTTTCATTGCATAGACAATCCCAAAATTTATATATGCAATGAATTCTTGCAACGAATCACTCCCACCCGACTTATACAGCACCACAAGCATTCCATACAGAGAGATTAGAAACGCCGAAAAAAGTAACGCCACTTTACACGGCAGTAAATGCACAAAAATTATCATAAGCCGTAAGACTGTTACTATTCCCGTGGCTATGACTTCTCTGACAATATTTTTTAAAGCTGATTGCTGAAAGTTTTTATGCACATAAATGAACAAAAGAAGCTACATATCTTTGTTCTAATTGAAGAAAGGATAAAATGAACATTTTCCTACTCAGGTAGGCAAAAGTAATAAGGTAAGAATGATCCAATGCTACCTTTATTACCTATTATTTTGTTGTTGTTTTTTCCATCTCATGTCATAAGACAAACATTCAGAGTTCTCATGTAGACTTCCTCTTATACACTTCCTCTGTCAGATTTGCTCAGTGCATAGCCTGTTCAGTCCAAGCACAGAGCATAGGACTATTTTTATTATTTTGAGTTCAGGATCTATCGATATTTACTTCATGCATTTAGTAAATTTACCGGTTTACTATAGTGCTTTACAATAATCAATAATGCTGGGATTTTTGCATGCATGCTATTTTGTCGTAGGCTTAACATGCAAGTCTACTTTTTAGTTTAATTCTGGAAATAAAATCACATGCTTTTAAAATGTTTTCTTGTTTTTAATTTTTTCTGCACTGTTCGCCTCCATAGCAAATAATTATTCATCAAAAGATAGTCATTTTCTTGTAAGAAAATCTAATCCGTTATATTCTGTATGTTTAATACGCAAACAATAGAAACAAGATCATTATAAACAATCTTAAAATCACAAATCAATTACCGTTTAAATAAGACTCATAATCTCCACCAGCACCGTAGTCTAGAAACCAAACTGTTCCCAGCACTGTAAAGGGTTTTTACTTAGTATTCTGTTGAAGTCCTCTTGGCTCTTTAATAGCGCAAAGGAGAGAGCGCTAGACTAAGTCTCTTCCAGAGCAGCTAAAACGTAATGTGGAACAGGCAAGCTCAACTGAAATGGTTGTATAAACGAATTTATGACAGTTTGGTATGCATTGATAGCAAGATTATTCACACAAGGATGTGTCTTGTTTTTCATTGAAACCAAATCATTCGAATCTATCCAAACAGACCTTTGGATGTAAAGAAGACTACAAAGTAATCAATGTTGCATTTGAATGAGCTTTTTTCTTGGAAAGAACCCTCCATGAGCATTACATAAAGATGCTTACCAAAAAACTGATGTTTTAATAACTTACCTGTGAAACATTAGATGTAGATATAACTTTATCTGTTGTTTTTATAAATGACAAGCATAACCCAACAAGTTCCTACATAAATGAAAATATTATTCACACACACACACAACAGAAAACAAATAGTAAGTACAGAGGTTAAGATAACTGGCGGTCATCACTGTGGCAGAGGTTTTTTTAGAATATTTTCAGCCAACTTGGTTGAAAATATTCTGAAAAATCTCTCCTCCACAGTGATGGCCGCCAAGTATTATGGAATAAATATAACTACCTGCGGTGGAGTAATTTTGAGTATAGATCAAGGATGAAAGTGGTGCTTTATTATAGATCCCGAATAAACGCTAACTTAAAATAGTATCTCCGTGAGTCGCACCCTTTGGGTGACGAAGGAATTTTTTTTGACATTTTGTGCCTAAATGGTCGGAAAATGCTCTTGCCACACTGAAATTAAATAGTTTAATTGCCTGAAATATGTTTCCTTTTCTCTCTTACATTAGTCATTAATTAGGTTAAAATCACAAATCTCGTCCCACTAAGAAAAAGTCCTAGTTATCTGCTGTACCACATAACGGGAGTATACTGTATATTTAATGTAAATATTAACCAACTTCGATTCTAGCGTTTCCTCTGTTTGGTGTCTAAAGATCAGTGAGAAAGATTGTCCTTCAGAGAGAAGCATTAGAATTAAGTTTGTGTTGTTAACATAAACATGAAAACTTGTAAATTTACAACTTCATCCATGTTAATTGAATCCTAAACTTTGTCATTTCTAAATGAAATCCAGAAAATACATCTTATAACATTAGAAATCCGGAAATCCGGATAAATTCAGAACTCTTTCATCCTTGATAGATTGAAGTAATGTCTGACAGTAGTATTTAGGTTTGGAGCGGAAGTTACAAAAAATCCTACTTGATCAAATCCAGAAATGATAAACAACTTGTTTGGCATAGATTGCATAGCAGGCGTTAAGTCAGCTCGATATGTCTAAAGAAAAAGTGACATATATAACAATACCATATCATTTTCTATGTTCACTTACACGATAGTCATTATTTACGTATCCTATTTCCTCCAATAAGCACCTAGTTTCAAATAAGTGCTGCCCACTAATTAGCACTGCACCTTTGACTGATTTAATTTTTATATTATTGTCTGTTTAGCATGTTTTTGTGTGAAACTAATGAATATAACTGTTATGTATTAAATGATCATATCTATTTGGCTCAGGCCTCAAGATAATGGTCAGACATCACCTGCAGAGGAGTGCTTTGTAGCTGAAAATTGTACTCAAAAAATACTCCTCCATAGGTGATGTCCGACCGTTATCATTAGGCTGTAATTGACTATCAATCTGGTGAAGATGATTTTGTTGATATTTAGTGGCATATTTTCTTAAATAGCTAACTACCAGATCTGAAAATTCAAAACAGTTTGTTTTAATTGACTTACCGTAACACTCCGATTAAACGCCGCGGGTGTTTATTAAATATTTTTATTTGCAGAGGAGGCGTTTAATCGAGGGGGCGTTTAAAAGGAGGGGGCGTTTATTGAAAAAGTATGATGGTTTCAACAATAAATATTCAACAGTTAACGATATCATTTTTGGAAAATTTCGAGCGGGTTCAAATCAAGTTCCTTATTTTGGAGCAGCATCGTCTGGTTTTTTAAAAGATTCAATCCTGCTTCAGTTTCATAAAGCTGCTACGTGAGCATTGATATAAATGCCCCTTTTAAGAGGGAGGCGTTTAAAAGAGGGAGGCGTTTATTAAATATTTTAGTGAGGGGGCGTTTAAGGGGGCGTTTAATCGATGCATTACGGTATTCAATTTTAAAATAGGAAATACGGTAAGCCTGAATATAACTTCCAGACATTACATGTGGAGGAGCGTTTTTAGAGTATAGAGTATAGGCTTGCTGTATAGCATAGTTGACTTCTTTCATGCTCTTGTAGATACATACTATCATGCCTGAAAATAGATGTTTGACATCAACTGTGGAGGAGGTTTTTGAAGAGGGTTTTCAGTTTTAAAACTAAAAACTATACCCTACAAACACTCCTTTGCAAGTGATATACAGCAGTTATCTTTTTTTGGCTTTTACAATTTACACAATTTTAATCCCTGAATGTATTAATTGCACAAGTATTATCCTATCCAATCCTCCTATTTATTCAAAAATGAAGTTACAGTAACATAATATTAAAATCTATTTATCAAAACTTACGTTCAATGGTTGATAGTAAAACGTTAGTGTTTTCGGACTATTAGTTTGGAAGAATTGATCAACAGCAGCAAACTGAAAAAGAATGAAAGTTATCATCAGAAATAAATTAATTTGGCGCATAGTTCAATGAACTATCTATTGATTGGTTACTTCATTTAACTTAGTACTTAGTACTTCTTTCCTTCCATTACTGGAATTTAATCAAATATATACTTGCAGTGTCACATCCAGGACTTTTTTTGACATACATGTCTTGAGCATATAAACCTTCCTTTCTTTGGGCACATGAAAATATTGTAATACAGGCCTCTGAATAAACATCAGCATTCTTCTGTGGAAGAGCATCTTTGGAGACTGTTGGCTGCAAATTAGCCTCTAAAGATGCTTATCCACAAGGGAATGGTGACGTGAATTCAGATGTCTGATAAAAGTTATTTTTTTGAGCATAGCTTCAGGTTTTTTAGCCTAAAGCTATGCTCAAAAATCCCTTCTTCACAGTGATTATTTGCTTTTATTGCGATTACTACCATACTAATACAGTAACATCCAGATTGTTTTTGTTTACATTAACAACGAATCATATTTCTTTCTTTTGTGGTCTAGCAATTTCTTTAACCTTGTTTGGGCCGAGGAAGGGAGGGGTTCTGAATGTCGTCAAATCCTCATAGAAATCAAAAGTTCAAAATTTCTCCAAACTGTGGACAAAATCAAAATTTTCTTACAAAATACTGCCCTGAATGCTGGTACTAAATTTCAAAATGGCAGCACTTCAGGAGCATGGTTTAATAAGGAAACGGAAAACCGCTGATGCCGCAAAGTAATAGTCCATCCAAACTTAGTTTACAGTGTAAAAACATCAGCAAAATAATCATTTTCTCTAAAATGTTTTTACATACTATTACCATATCAAGTTGCATGACCATGTGCTGCCAACCGTGATATCTCCCCTTCTCCCTCACCCCCAGCCATTTCAAGCCTTCCAATGCCCAGTCCAAATAGGATTAAAACACTGTGTTTGAATTAAGGGCAAATAGTCACTGTGCTTGAAACTATGCGTAAAAATCCCTACTAAACAGTAATAGTTTATTTCGAACACTGAAGTACATTTTATACCTTATCATCTCCAACAAGAAATTCTTCTACAACATGTTTTTCCAAACTGATGCATTCAGATATCTACATGATAATGACTCAAAGTAAGAATGAATAGTCACTGACGAAGAGCACCCTTTGTGCATAGTTTCAGACTTTGTAGTAGGAAGTAATGATCACTCCTTTATACTGATTACTTACTCATATTTCGAGCTCTATATATTAAAGCTCAAACTTCTATGCAACAGCACTTCATTCATAACTACAATGCTGATCAAGCATAATTAGATTAATAATCTTCTCTACACAGATTTTGTATTTTACATTTTCAACTTGACTAAAACTTGTAGATTCATGCTGGTGCTTGTAAGGAAGGATCATGAAAGATCACAATTCCGCGGAACGGAATATGCGCACACGTAGAAAGAAATTTTAGACATTCCATTGGTAGAAATTGACATCACACTCATTCTGTTCCGCAGAAAACGGCCTCAAATATAAAAGAACGCACCTTCATGCACAAGTAATCATGTCTAGCATCAATCTAAAATAGAAGTAATGTCAAAAATGCTATAACGGTTCATTGTAAAGAACAGTGGTCAAAATGAGAGCAAATAATCACTGTGACTAGAAAGCCTGAAGCATGTTAAAAATCTCTCTTCCAAAGTGATTATCTTATTCTTATTTCGACCACCAAAGACAAAACTAAATTACATTGACATCTACATTCAATTACATTCAATTTTCATCACATCATAGCTAATTTATGATCGTTTCCTGTAATACAATGTTGAACATAACCATTTCAATACCTGGGTGGGGGATAATTTACCATCAGCGGGTGATCCCGTGTTGGTCCGTTTTGTGGAAAACTGTTACGGCAGACCACTAGTACTAAGGCCTATTTTGGACACAATCACAACAATAAAGTGTCATATATTGACAAAAAATGGGACATCGGAAATGCATTCCAGCCTACCATGGCCTACAATGACCGAGACAGAGACATCACAGTATCAATGTAGGCCTAACATTCTTCAGTCAAAGAAGCATACAAAAAGATATCATATGATAACAAATCAGCAAAAGTATTGAAAATAAAAGGAGAGGAACGACTTCCAAAGGAAAGACTTGTATCCACAAAAAACTTACCTTGCCAACAATACCATCAAAGACCACTGATGCAGAAGCGCAAAGAGAATGCACTAAATCGACTGCATCATCAAAACTTGAATATCTCACTGAGTACTGTTCACAAATCAAGAATGATACAGTGACTGCTATCCTTTTTAAGAACAGCCCCTGGAGAACAATGAAATGGCAACAATAGTAGATCCACAAATGGACCTGACGTATGACTGTGACAAACTTCTCTGCAGATAGCCTCACACACTGGAGACAGATCAGAACAAGCTGAAAGGAGATTCCTAGGACGAGTAGATAACAGAGATCCTACAAAACCAATATCAAACCAAAAACCACTGACAACAAAAGCCACCACCTCCCGCCTGGGATGGTCCAACAATAAACGTTCCAACAAATCCACATTGGTAGAAATAGAATCAGGCAGAGGATTAAAAACTTCACTACAAAGCATACTGTCTCAAACAGCGAGTGGCTGGGTTTCTACCATAGCAGACACTGCAAGCTTATTTGAAATGACACTCTCCGAGTTGTTGCAACCTGCACCATTGAAGTAATGACACGTCTCTCATCTTCCGAAGCCAGATCCTTTGATATCAGCTCTAGAACCTGTGCTAACATAACGTCTGGTCACACAGGATGATGAAGGGCCAGAACTGTTAACTGTTTGCTGGTGGGAGAACCCTCCCCTGCTGCCCCAGCGCAATGTGGACAGGTACTGGCATAATGACCAAAGCTACGGCAAACAAAACATAAATTTTAAGAAGGATCATGCCTCGAAAATTAATTATATAAATCATTGTCAACCCGGGACCATGAAAGGGATGGATTGTGAGCTTACAAAATCTGAACATATGATCAAAATTGAGCCAACCATAAAGGAAAATTAGCTAGCAAAATCACATAAAATAGATTGATATTAAATAAGCTCAGTGACCAAAAATGAGCCTACACATGCATTAAAATTGGACCAAGTTACCATTCAAGAATTGAAATTACCAATTTTCGGCTTGGATTGATCTCTTGGAACCAAACAAACAGAAGGATTAACATCACCAACAAATTTAAATGTATATTTATCATGAAACCAGCAAAAGACCCATACCAAAGAAAAAAACCTCATTACCATTTTGCTTTTGGTAATTGTGATTGTATATGTCGGCAAACTTCTTGAGCCAACTTAGGTACATCTTGAGAACAATTTAAAAGTACATTGGGTACATTGAACATTTCGGAAACATAAAATTTCATTAAATAGAGTAGAGATATTTGGGGCCGGAGCAGAAATCGGGTTAGTTGGATGCACAATGTTTAAAGTAATATTGTTACTACCAGCAGTCAGAACAAAGCTAGCTTGTGATCCAACATGAACAGTATCACACTCAGGATGAGAATAAAATTGAACCAAATTGTCAATTAATGAAGTTCTAGACCCACTAGAAATTAGGTGGGCATCCAAACATGCCAAACGCAAAGATTCATCCCCGATCTGTTCCCAGTCAGCCCAGGTACGCTCAAGAATTATTTGATTTATCTTTACAATTTTACCAATTTTATAAATGTCCTTATTGGGCTTTTTTTAATGAACATATCCATTTTCCATATCTTCATAAGTAAAAAATATCTATTAATAGACAAATAATGGACATACTGATCTGAGATTTACACTAGCCTATTCTTTAATTGAGATTTACACTAACCTATTCTTTAAAACAAGAATTTGAATAATACCTTAACAGTTGATACTATACTAATAACTATCCAGTGAGCAAGAACTTGTTTAAAGTCAGCAGGTTTTTGCCCACTGGGTAACAAAGTTTCAGACTGACATACCGTAGCTCTATTTTGTTCTTTTTTAAGCTTCGCCATTCCTTGAGCTTCCTTTACATTCCTAATGTCTCCTTGAAAAGTATTTTTTCGCTAAAAAATAAAAAGACAAACATAATTGTACAGTTTTGACTTTTACTTCAGTACAAGGATTAAAATAACTATCGCTGAGAAGGAGATATTTTTTAGATTATTTTCAGCCAAAAGGGCTAAAAATATTCTGAAAAATCTCTCCTCCACATTGATGACTGGCGGTTATTTTAACCTCTGTCAGTAAGAACCATCTTAACATTTTGACTAAAAAGCCATTTTTTAAGTAGATTTAAATAAACAAAATTTGGTCAAGTTCAATAAAAATGAAACTAGCTTATTACACACAGGCAATCTGATTTTTTTTTTTAAATTTTAAAATTATTCTGTATGTTGGTGCCTATATTTTTAAGACGTCAGAGGGGTCATTTTTAATATATTTTAATGCACAATTTTGGTCAGTTTATCATAAGGAACAAATTGATCACCCTAAGTGGAACTACAGGCATATAAGGGACTTATCCAGAAGACTGTATATAATTGAAGTATAATAATATATAAAATAAACAAGACGTTTTCGTATCTTTTAAAAGTTTTGTGAAGTTTTTCACAAGGCGTAATTGAAAAAAAAATAATTTGAAAATTGTTCGATATATAGGTGCCAGGAGTCTTTATCTGGTTAAAGGCATTGGCACATGCCTCTAAAATTCACGGCAACATTCTCCTGTGGAGGAGCATCTTTAGAGGCTAATTTGCAAATTAGTCTCCAAAAATGCTCCTCCACAGAAGAATGCCAACGTGAATTCAGGACCTGTTGGCACCTATACACAAGGGGTGCTTTTATGTGGGGTAACAGGATACACAGAGCATCAATGAACTTGCAATAGATTGGTTTCTTTGATGTGAAGAAATCAATAGAACTATTCCCAAATACATGAAAACGAGGTGTTGGCTGCTCAAAGTAGAACTTGATGCAATACAATAACTTCCTTTTTGTGCACTCATTGCAAGATCCATTGACTCTTCTGTGTAAATTTTATTTTTAATATAAAAATAGATGATAGTGGTCAAAATAAGAGTAAATAATCACTGTGGATAAGATGTTTGAGCATAGGTTCAGGCTGTTAAGCCTGATGGTATGCTCAAAAATCCCTCCTTCACAGTGATTATTCTCTTTTACTTCAACCACTGTGTGAGTACCCAGCGAGCAAAAACTTGTTCAAAGTCGTTCAACATTGTTTGCGTCTGACTTTGAACAAGTTTTTGCTCACTGGGTTAATACTTACGGGGATTACGGGAATAATTCCACTCATTTTTACTTAATTGATTCTGCAGCTGTACTTGCTGTTATTAAACTTGTGTTTTATTTATTTATTTTCATCTTTCTAAAGTATGGTGTCAAATTCAAATTGATTAGTTTCATGATAATCGTTCTTATACATGTGTCTGAAAATAAATATCAGACATCACATCTGTGCAGGGTTGAAAATAAGAGCAAATAATGGTGTCTTTTTAACGCTTGTATCAGACTAAAAAGCCTTCCTTTACAGTAATTATTTGGCACCTTTTAGTAGCTTTCAGAGACTTTGCAAAAGGGAGAAATTTCACATATCTGAGGCTTGAACCAAAAGAGAAAAATTTTCAACAGATTGCCATAACCATCACATCCGTTCTTGCAAGTTCATCGATGTCAGTGGATTTAAAAATAAATTAATGGGTTATTACTTAAAGAACATCAACTCTTAACAAGTACAGAATGAGGTGAAAATCATTGAGAGCTTAAAAAAAATAAACTTAGAACCTCTTTATCAACCGACTAATGAAACTCACAGTTCATTGTTAGTTTTATTCATCTGCATTACATTGCAGAACATTCCGCTACTTAGCAATGGCTTCTGAGAAAATTATGATAAAAAAACTTTGTCTTTCACAGCAAAACCACATACCAGAAACAGTGCAGCACTACACATTCAGTAACAAGCTAATGAATGTATGAATAATCAAAACACTGTAAATTTTTAGGACAAAAATCTGAAACAATCTTTGCCCAATAGTTACAAAGAGAAGTATTAAGGGAAATTTTTATAACCATCACACCCTCTGGGACTGAGTTATCATTTGCAGACAAGTATGGGTAACCCGGTGGGGTCTGAAAATAATTCTTTGAGAAAAATATCCTCTTCTGTCCCCTTAACAGTTCAATTATAGACTCCTTTGAGGCTAAATACTTGATTTCCAACAAAAACTCACAAACATCATGTTAACTTGTTCATTGTAACGGACAACCTTATATCTAACATATACAACAATTTTAAGATCAAATAATTGCTGTGGAGGAGTGATTATTGAGCATAGCTTCAGACTACAAAACCTATGCTCAAAGATTTCTCCTCCACAGTGTATTTGTTCTTATTCCAAACGCTTGGCATATTTCACAAAATATATTATCCTAATATCAAAGATATTTAACCCCTACAGTAGGCAAAAACTTGTTCAAAGTCTGCAATAAAGATTTCCAATGTTGTTCTAACATCATTACTACATCATTACATGTGAACTTTTACTATCCAAATCTGTACCATTTAATGGGCCTTGTGCAGAAGCAGCCACAGGAAGGTGTTCTGTGAAATATCTTATTATCAGTATGAAGCAAATAGTAATAACAGAACTGATCCGTCCATAGCTGTCTCGAGTGTCTCCAAGGGGTCAGTAGTATCGAGTTTGAGAAGAGATGACAGCTAGCCATGCTCTGCTGCATGATATGCAAAACCAAATGTATAGTGCACGTCTAGCCTACCTATATTGTGATAGGCTATTATTCCATTTATCCACCAAGGGTGAAAGTAAAATACCATAAATGTATTCATCCTGGAAAGTAAATAGTAAACTTATTTCCCCCCCCCTCCCTGGCTAAATTGTATTGGGCTGTTCCAAATGATCACTTTTGCTCCTAAATCGCTCCAACTTTTGAAAAACAATTATATCTATAAAATATGTTCTTTCAAGAACTATATGATAAACCTGAAATACAGCTTGAAAATAAGAAAAAGACTGACCATGGCATAAATTGCAAGAATTGGCATAGTCTAAAACATTAATCAAATTCAGACTCAAATTTTGCTCTGATCCATTGACATAAAACAAAGTAACTATGAATATTTAAAACAATTGGACAGTAAGCCTTGCATGTGATTTCTCATGATGTAATATATCTTTAGCACTAATACAGAGAGCTAAATGTAAGCACTAAATTTTGTCTTATAAACTGATATGGGATGTACTTGGTACCTATAATAATCTGTATCACTACCAGATACTCTTTTGAATAGCATGCAAAAAGGCTCATGATTTTATTCTTCTCATTCAAAATGGTCATATTTTTGCTCATTTAAGGCTCCTACTTCAACAGGTTGTAATAAAGAAACTACAAATCATATCAATATTCTGACCAGATAGCGATCAAGACGAATTACTTACCCATAGCCCCATCACCATTGCATGTTTAAAACGATTGTTTTCTAATCAAATAAGACTCCTAAAAAATTATGCAAGTATTTGCCTGTTTTGGTAAAGTTTCAGAAACATGTCCATACACTAAATTATATAATATAGTTTTATAAAGTATGTTATTATAATGCTATGTTCAGTGGGACCATTACAAGATAAGTATATTACACATTAATAATTAGTTAAACATGATATGAATAAAAACATGGTATATATCTATTAACAGTAATAAAATCTTGTAGAGATTTAAAAAGCAATAAAGAATAATGAAATAGAAGATTACATATCCAAAACATATATTCAAACATTCTTTTTGTTAAAAACTCTTCCTTTGTTGAATTGTGTATTGTCATTATATTTCTAATTTGAGTCATTATGTTATAAACAGCTATACTCATGATGGTAATTAAAGGGCCCTAAAGTAAATACACATTAATATCTATTTCAAAATTGAAGAAGGGAGCTTTCCAAAATCAAAATGGAGACTTCAATTCTTGAAATGTTAAAAATTATCTCAAAAAGTTGAGAACAGAGCTTCCCCAAAATATAACAAAATGGCTGCCGAAATATATTCATGGTCAAAGTCTCACAGAGAGGTTAATCTTCAATAAGTCTAAATGTGACTCTAGTCAGATCCTTGTAAACGGTGAAAAAAATCAAAAAAATTAGAAAAAAATCATGAGAAAATCATTTTAGTGAATGTAAATCAAATTTTCGACAATTTTCCAAGTCTTCATTTTTGAAAAAATTCCTTTTTTGCCGATACTCGGTCCCAAGTTAACAAAATTGAAAAACATTTCGCCAGCAGTCTCGTAATATTTCCTAGAATGCCATAACAAAATTTCAGGAAGGTACCACACCTTTTCAGTCCATTGGCCCAAAAATTCAATTTGGACCCTTTATACCCAAAACACGGTACCAAGTGAATGAAAGTTTTGGCAAACCCTTCTAGAACGTCGCCACGAAAGCTGGTACCAAATTTTAAAATGCTAGCACTTCGGGTACATGGTCCATGTTCCCAAAGTGCTAGCATTTTAAAATTTGGTACCAGCATTCGTAGCAACGTTCGAGAAGGGTTTGTCTAAAATTTAAGAAAAGCCGACGACGCCAACGCAAAGTAATAGCATCAATAGCCCATCCAAACTTCGTTTTAGTGGGCTAATAAAGTATTGTAGGTACAGTAGAACTACAGTATATCAACATTATTGGCAAAACAGATAGCCAATCCGACGACAGAAAATATGATTTTCTGCGAGCCATCCTCACTCAAATTCCCAAGCGAAAATCAACTTATGGAAACCAAGAATTTAGAAAACGAAAAGTTGATCCACAATGACTAAAACAAATATTGAAATACACACACAAATAAGGTTGAAAGAAGTAATAATAATGGAGAACAACAGTGCTCAAAATAACCGCAAATAATGGAGAACAACAGTAATAACGGCAAATAATCACCATGGAGGAGTGATTCCCAAGCGTAGCTTTTAGACTATATAAAACCTGACGCTATGCTCAAATATCCCTCCTCCACAGTTATTTCAACAACTGAACAATATAATACAAATCAATAAATGTATAATGTAGTATACAGTATACTAACTGTAGTGTTCCTCAAATACGGGCAACAACTCTAAGCTGTTCCATAAAGCAAAGCAACCCCTCTCTAATTTTTTTTTGTAAAAATTTCACGGTTAGAAAAGTTGATGACTGTAAAAAAAAATGATGACTGTATCTATGTATGATGATGACCGAACGTGCGACGTCTTTTTTGCAGCGAGCTAGGGAATTGAGGTGTTCTTTACAACAAAAAAGTAGCTACCCTCATCAGCCTACTGTTTTAGGAAAGTCTTTACTCAGTGGGAAATACTAACTGTTCATGCACTTGATTCTTTTCTAGCTAGGAAAACGAGCTGTTCTGAGATGTACACCTATACTAGTAAAAATACTGAAATGGAGATCAGCTAGACCTAGAGAATAAGATCACCTTATTTCTCAGAACACTTCCCAATTGCTGTTTTCTGTCAGTTGTGCAAACCCAAAGCCAAACAGACCAATTTATATAGGCACTATACTGCCTAAGTATGTTACAAAAGGTTAGTACCATACTACAAAGCTACCTGGTTAAATTATCTTCTCCTTTCTAAAATGCGAGGTAGCTCAAACTTCATGGAAATGATTCGCTGTGCAAATAAAAAATCGAACGAAACGAGCATGCAACTCACTCGCCATCTTTTTTTATAAACAAATAGGTCTTGTGCTTTGTCTTTACGTAACTAAGAAACTTCGTACCCAGTATATTGTGATTGTAGTCTCTCTGGGGGCCCTAACAGTAAATGCCCAGCCTGCATTCCTTTACTCCCAGACTCTTTACACGATACTTTATTTTTATTGCTATCTTTTTAATATTTTTTTAATATATATGTTTAATTTTGCATTGCAACAAGTTCTGCTTTGAGCAGCCAACGCATTATATGCAGGAAGAGAGGTTATTAATCGGGTGGTGGAGGATTTTTTTTGTTGTTATTGAAATTTTAATAGATTTTTAGTTTTTTTTATGTTTTACGACTCCTCACAAGACAGTTGTTTTCGATTTTCCCCCAGAAGTTAATATGGTCCGGAGAGGGGAGGGTTTGAGAAAATTCTTCAAAATCAACAAGCTGAAAGGGGGGGGGGGGGGGGGGTTTTTTGGGCCCCCCCCCCCCCCCCCCCCCCGCCCCCCCCCCCCCCCCCGTTTATTCGGCACTCAAGATTATTAAATATTATTTTCCAGAAAATAATTGCGAGAAACAAACAAAAGGTTACTTTCATCGAAATATCGATAATAGAAAAGCTTTAGGACCACGAAAATTGATAATATCTACAGAATCTAGTACCAAAAATATAAGTAAGTATATCTCTGTAAGCTTCTTCAGAGAATAAGCATTCTTATTCTGTGCAACTTCAGATCAGGCGAATATATACCCACTGGAGTTTTCAGACGACGTTGGTCTAACGTCTTACTGCTGATTCTGAACAAGTTTTGTCCCGAGAGGGTAAAGATACTGCTAATATCGCTTGCATCAAAATATCACGTAATGTGTAATCTGGTTGGCTAAAAATAGCCGCTTCTATGGTCAGATGAGAACGTGGCCTGACACCAAGGAAGTTGACACTTACCAGACACATGGATTTGGCTTTCCACAACCCCAACCGGTATTATTACTTTGTTCTTGCTTTGTTACATTTTATTTGATTGTGATTGTTTCAAAAACGACAAATATTTATTTCGTGGATTCTCACTTCACTTTTTTCGTGCAATCGGAACGGGATGGGAAGGGAATGGGATAAGATCGCTCGAACGGGGTCGGAAAATTCCATTTCTATTGAATATGTCGCGTTCAAACTTATAAAAAGTAAATAAACATAGTTGCTTTAGGTAAATTTTCTAAAAGAACAAAACGTCTTCTTTCGTCAAGAAGAAGATTAGAGAGAAGAAAAAAGTACACAAATTCTGTTTGGATTAGAATTGGTTAGAAAAATATTTTGGAACGGAAGAGAAAACATAAAGAAGATGTTAATCCATGAATCAACAATGATCTAAACTGTAGTCGTAGTTGCGCCAGATCGGCTGAACGAAATTCAGAAAATGGAACTGCGTCTGAAAGGCTAACAATTGAAATACGACTGATAGCTACGTCCACATATAACAAAGTCATATATCACCACACTATATATAGAGGGAAACGAATCGTGGGGCAAAGAGTTCCATAGCTTTGCGGTACAAGGAAAGAAGCTAGTTTCATGAAATTTAGTTACAACGAGATTTAGCAATGTCAAGAAAGAATGCGGGTGATTGGAACATAATTTGTAATAATTCGATGTTAAATAGCAGCATATAATGTAAACAAACAAAGTCATAGAAAGGTGTGTTTGTAAAAAAAACCCTCAACTTTTGATGGGGAGGCGGTGTGTATAGTTCAAAAGAGAGAGGGTGGACGTTTACGAACTATCACCGCTGGCAACCAGTATATGGCCATGTTGCCATGTGGTCATATAGGCAGACCGTCAAACGGGAAGTTACGACTATCAAAAAGTATTTACACACATGGCAAAGAAAAGTGAGTCAAATATAGATTAGACCCCGACAAAGAAACTATGTCGTATTTCTACAGATAAAAGTGCTTTGTTTATATGGGATTTTTCTCTCCCACTGAGGATATAAACTTGTTTATTGTCCGCTGTAAGAAGCTTAAACAACGTCTTTGACTAATGTTTTTACCTATTGGGCTGAATATAACTGCCGGATATCACCTGTGGAGGAGTGTTTTCTGAGTATAGTGTTCAGCTTAAAAGATATACGTGCCTCCTATGTCCTCTCACCAAAACTCGTCTTCCAATTAGTATATACTGCTGATATTTCCAGAGCGTGCTTCTCTACATTATTAGGTTCGGCTTGGAATGAGTATTTAATATTAACAAACATGAAATTTAAATTCATCCGGAAAAAGTTTCTATTTCAACAGAACATAATCCGCTGTGCTTCGCTGTGTCTCATGTCATGCTTTTTGACTTAAATTATAGCCTCCGAAAAGGAGGATTTCTCATTTTGTGACAAAAGGAGACATATCATACAATTTTATTACCTTACAATGTTTGCGGAAGATATTTTTGCAGAAATTGTTTTTCCGTTTTTGTCCCTCATCCGCAAATATATCTTCCACAAAACTCTCCAAAATCCACCCATCTGCAAAAACAAATTCCGCAAAATACACTAAAAAAACTTTATCCGCATAAAATAGATTTACCGAGACAAATTTCCCATTTTCCAGGAATCTGAGACAAAAAAAGAACATTAATTTGTCCTTCTATACCACATTCACAAAAATTAATTCCGTAAATTTTAAGTGTACAAGCTCACCCGCAAAAATTATTTCTGCCAAATTTATCGTTTTTGAAGGCTTCACTCGCAAAAATTAATTCAGCAAATCAATAAAAATTAATCAGAAACAAAAAACCAGTCTTCAAAGTGACGTCATCAATTTTTTTTATGATTATGCAAAGTTTCAAGCCCTAAGCATTGTTCGTTCGAAAGTTAGATAAAGGGAGCATTTTTGCCTCCCCCCGGCATGAATATGCTACTTAAGCTACTCCGGCATTAATATGGTTAACAGTGCTAGCATTTCAAAATTTAGGACCAGTATTCGTGGCTATATTCTAGAAAAGCTCGCCAAAATACTTCAATTTTGCACTCGATTTCGGGTTTTGGGCAAAAAGGGTCTAAATTGCATTTTCGGTCCAATGAACCAAAAAGGCGTTGTACCGTCCTGAGATATGGTTATGGCATTCTAGGCAATATAACGAGACTGCTGACCCTTTTTTCGATTTCGCCAATTTGGGACCGAGTATCGGCGAAAAAGAGATTTTTCTATGAGGTTTTGATCACATTCAGTAAATAGTTAAATAGTTGACTTGAATTTTGCTATGAGACTTTTACCATAGCATATTTGGACTTTTTTTTACATATTCTGATTTCTGTGAGACTTTGACTACGTTCAATAAAAAGTTTGCCCAGAGGTTATACCAAAAAGTTAAATAGTTGACTTAAAGAAATTTTTTGAAACTTTTTTCACTGATATTCAACAACAAATCTAAGTAACTATATTTAAATGACACATACATGTCTATGCAAGTGAAAAAATATATAAAGATATCACATTTGGACTTGGATATCTTTTGAAAAATACTTTTTTCTAGGAATGCTGTAACCATAAATTGTTTTTGGTAGACATTCTATATTTTGGGAAAGCTTCCTTCTCAATTTTTTGAGATGATAAGTGATATTTTTTATCAGTTTTAAAATTTCAAGAATTGAAGTCTCTATTTTGATTTTGAGAAGCTTCCTTTCTTCAATTTTAAAATAAATATATCATCATGGGAACATGGGATTAGCTATAAA
This sequence comes from Neoturris breviconis, assembly GCA_032360805.1. Lineage (NCBI taxonomy): Eukaryota > Metazoa > Cnidaria > Hydrozoa > Anthoathecata > Pandeidae > Neoturris > Neoturris breviconis. The sequence goes on from JAULBZ010000147.1 coordinate 37,914, forward strand.
AGTTTTAATATAAATGTAATGTTACGTTAATGAATTTATATTTAATTATTCCCTTTGTGAATTAGAAGTTAAAGCATTTTATTGTTTAATAACAAAATGAAATTAATTTATGGAAATGTATTCTTCTGTTGCATTGTTGCATTGTTATATTTATTATCTTTATTTTTAAATTTAACAACAGATGATGAGAATCCACCTTTCACCTTTTACTAAATGCATATATAGTTCAATGTCACAAGTTTACTGCTAATAGAAACCATTAAATGTAATTATGTTTAATGTACTTATATTTTATAGTCCCACAGCACAACATTAATATATTAAAGTTAAAGTATACTTTATTATACATAGTATACATGGTATATAATGCTATGGTGTGTAATGATGTATGATGTGTGTATGCAATTCATATCCACTGTGGAGAAGTTATTTTTGAGCATTACTTCAGGCTATGATATGAAATTTTAGCCTATTATGAGCCTATTGCTCTTAGAAATTGAACGATTTTTAGCCTTCAGCCTTGCTTATTTGACGATTATCGCTTTATGCGTACTTATAACCACAGCTTTTATAAAAAATAAAGCTTGTAAGTCAAATGAGTCTAGTTTCATTTTTGTTCTTCATGTTAGAGGTCTTTGGGATACAAACTTATCTTGAAGCTCTTTTCTAACGTAGTTAATTTGGATTAGATTGTATATTTTGCGGCTAATCTTTTTAACTTAAACTATACATGCGATATAATTTTAAATCTCTGGTCTGTGGATTGAATGCATATTAAAAAAGCGCGGCCTCAATTTTCACCGCATTTTGCAGTAAATTATTCTATTTGATCCAAATCAGCTATAGTACCTTTCAGTTATGCATGCCAAATAGCGTGCCCACTGGGAACCATATCGAGAATGCTTAACTAAAAGGTGCTTCAAGCGAAATTGATTGACGAAATACATTCCGATCGTTTTCATTCTGAAATAGCAACAACTTGATATAAATAATTATATTGTTTTAGACCAAGAAAGTTGGATTTAAACACATCATCGTCACATCTTTCTCGCATATGACACGTGTGGGAGATACGTTTAATGGACATCTTAAAGCTAAAGGTGAAAACATAGAGCTTATGATGCTTTCATAGAGTTTATTGAAACTATTGATAAAAGCATTGTTCCTCAGGATGGTTCCTATTGGATGGATCAAAATGTAACAACATGGCATAATCATGGAATAGACTACAATCAATTAGAACTCTTCAGATCCGTCAGAATCTTGTACGTGATTTACGAATTTTTGTTAACTTGAGAGATTTGCCAGATTGCGTTAAGAATAAGTCTATAAGTCTATAAACATATTATTTTAATTTCCCCGAAAATCCGAAAAAAATCCGAATTTTACCAAAATTGGAAATTTGAAGAAAGAATTCAAATTATGATATTGCGTTATTTATAGAAGGGAGATAGCAGCATCATAATCTTAGACTACACGTTTTTTTATATAAGCATCACCAGGCTGAAATTTGGCTAAAAATTAGCATTACTTAACCCTATAAGACTCGGGCTTTTTGGGAGTATAATAACTCGGGGGGGGGGGAGAAGAAGGGTACCACATCCCAATAACTTTCGAACTACTGCTCTGTTTACCCCAGGCTTTCTACTATCCGAAAATGTAATAAAACCTGACTTGGAAGGTGAAAATGGAAATTTAGCTACAACTGATCGCATAAATTATGTGACATTTTACGAATTTCGACAAGCAATACAAGCCACAAGTAAAACGTAAATACGGAAAATGACCTCTAGACGTCCCT
>JAULBZ010000148.1:0-39698 GCA_032360805.1 Neoturris breviconis
AAGCTATGAGGTTTAACTTAGTACCGAAAAGGTAAACACACAAGGAAAGAAAGCTTGTAAATGACTGCATGTCATTGTATGTGGAGGAATTACTTTTTTTAAAAAATAACTCCTCCACAGGTGATATTCGGCCTTGTAAGTGATTGATTTTGTTTGCCATGGCTCCAATTAACAATCATTTATTTTTTTGATGACAAATATGGTAACTCCATTATTAATGGAGAACTAACGACAGTATGGAAAGTTGATTTTAAATTGCTCATAATGATCTGAAATATCACCCTGGCTGGGCACAATTGAATAAGTGCCCTGGGTGCTTACATCTCCACTTTAACCTTTGAAAAGAAATACCTTCTGAAAAATTGAAAACTGTTTTATTAAGGATTAAAGGAGTAGCTTACACCAATCTAGAATCTTTTGTTTGAATTTAATTTACGTAATAAACTTATGTATTATTGCCCCTTTTCTAATAAAACACTTTGAGAGGATTAACAAATGTTTATCTTCAAAAAGGTTTTATTAGAACATGGATATTCAGTAGTCAAAATAAGAGCAAATAATCACAGTGAAGGAGTTATTTTTTAGCATAGCTTCAGGCTTTATAGCATGCCTGAAACTATGCTCAAAAACCCCTCCTCGGTGATTATGTACTTTTATTTCAACTGCTGGATATTGTTATTTTGGTAACCATGCTTATTAATTAGAATTGAGCACCGTAGTACGGGGTGACATTGGACTAAGAGGTGGCTTTGGACAACAGTTGTAACCGTTATTTTCTATGATTATAGCAAATCCATTGTAAAAATTCTGTTGGATTGTGAAACTTTGAACCGTTGACTCTAGAAAATTATGAATATACTTTGTTTATCTAATATCTCATTTGTGGCCCATTTCTTAAAACAAGCTAACTTTGTGAGTTTAACCCTGCGGTTAAACTTTTCAATGTATCCCAGAACTTGTTTGTGCTTTATGCATTCTGTTTTCCTGAGTTGAATAGTCTACTAATGTGTGTATTCTGACTGTACATAAAGTTACATTACATAAAGTTCAGGTAATGAGAATAATTCTGGTGTCCATTGGCACCCCTTTTATCTTAATTCAGGTGAATTTGGACACCTAAAATACAATGATATTTTATTAAACTTGTTTGGTCTCTAATTAGAAAAAGGTAAAAAATGGTGCGTCAATGTCAATATAAGAAAAAGTTAAGCTCAAGAGAGTACAAGAATTATACAGACACCTCATTGAAAAAAGCAGCTGTTGCATGCAAAACTATCATAATCATAGGGAGGCTTGTCAAAAAATTTGGTGTGATGTTGAACACTGCACAACAGTCCTTAAAATTCCTCAATGCTACTTAATTCTCCTCATTTTCCATCTTCGAAAAATTGTGGCAACCCTGCACTTACTAGCCAAAATGTACTTGAAAAAAGGTCGCTTTGTTCCCCAATTTAAAGAAAACATGCCAAGTAATGACTTATATAAGTCATTCCTGGAACGTCAGGGGCTTTTGTTGATGCTAAGGATATTGATGCATACATTCATACATGAAATCGGTATTCAAGGATGCCCCACCAGCTAAACAGCATTATAATTATTATGATGAGATGAATCTAACAGATGATCTGGGGGGAAAACAGTGCATATTCAAACGTTCCTTTAATCTGTGTTTATTTATGAGACCTAAAAGTTGTCCAATGTCACCCCTTCTCTGGGGATAGTTGGGAAATAGGTGATTTGTTTCTTTTGTCCAAAGTGATCTCAAAGTATGGGGTGACTTTTGACACATTTTAAACCAAAAAATATTATGCTGGGTGTAACTAATGTTTGTTCTCAAAAATAGTTTATTAAAGTTTCAGTTAAAAGCATTTTTCATTACTTTCATGCTACAGAGTTCATGATATAGTCTGTAACGTCAAAATGGTGTCCAATGTCACCCCATATTGTGGGCAGTTGTTTTATTAGTTTCAGACATGTCAACCTTCAAGCCTCAGTCTGAATTCTGGCTTGTGAGTGGAATTTATGTTTACTTTTCACTTTCAGGCCCATAAGCACTCTGAAGTGTCAAAAGGATTATTGTTTTGATGTGTTTCAGGCCTAAAGTACAAGGATGAGTGATATGTTTGTAGAAATTTATGACCACGGCTGAAGAAAATGTTTATTTACCTTTGTTCTAGAGTAAAAGAAGAAAGATTTTGGCGTAATTACTTCTACAGAGTGTCGCTTATTAAGCAATCAACGCAGCTATCAACTATGGCTGATTTAGGTAATGTTATACAGGCCTCTGAATTAACGACAGCATTTCCCTATGAGGAGCATCTTTGGAGGATAATTTGCAGCCAACAATATATTTTAGTCAAATCTTTATGTTAAATATAATACTGTAATCTTCACTAAAGCTTCTTCTTTGTCAGCAAAAAGTTGATTTATTATTGTCAACATTTGTTTTGGTTGTTGTCGGACCGAAATGTTACTACCTTTCGATTTTCACGACTCTTTTTATTTAAAATGGCTGTAATTAGGATGAAAATCACAATGTGAAAAACTACTGAATACAGAGCCTGTTCAGCTCCATATCTGGACTTATAGCCATACATGCCAATGCACAGTCCAGATATGGAGCTATACGGGCTCAGTTTAAAGATTATGCTCAGGCATAATATTATTGACAAGAACAAAAGAAACTGTTGGACAAGGATCAATGCTGAAAATTTACTCCTTCACAGTGCTTATTTACTCTGTTTATAATGATGACGATTTCTAAATTTATGAAAATGTTTATTTTTGTTTTAGAATTGAGAAAATCTCCAAACACCTCATCATCAGAAAGTTTAAACACAAAAGGTTGTTAATCATAACAAATGTGTGTCCTCATGACAATCCTCTCTGTCCTTTATGTAGGCTGTCAAGTAAATAATACCATAAAAAAACATTGTGTAATACTCATTAGGAGTAAAGAAATGATACCGTTGAATTTTTAAAAAATTGAAAACAAGTTAAGCATAAGCTCTTAACCCTTTCCTTTTTTCCCATTTACTTTTGATGATACAGTGTCTAGCTTTCAGATTTGATATAAAATTAAGAACATGATGAACTTTTAACAACAACAAAAATTCAATTTGTAGCAAAATAAGAGAATACTTCTATAACCGTAAAATCCCGAATATAAGCCCAGTACTAGATAGTTGATAAATACAAGTTTTGGGGACTTATATTCGAGGAGGGGGTGGGCTTATAAACGGGAGGAAATTTGTGTTCCATAAGTGACTATTTAAAGTTTGTGCAGAAAAGCATAGAAAACAGGGATTTGTTTGATTCTGACTTTAATACACTGTCTTGTGAAACACAAATTTATTTTTCTCCTACTTTTCATACTTTTATTCATACATATTTCTCCTACTTTATCATACTCTTGCCTTATGTCGTACCGAACATAGGTCCAGCTTATAGGGGGTCTATATTTGGGATTTTACATATATTGTTCCCAAATAATGCGAAAAATATCACTTTAAATAGTTAATCATGTTCTGGAACAATCTTTAAGGGAATCATGTTCTGGAAATCGGGAAGGGAATCATGTTTTGGAACAATCTTTAAGGGAAAAGTGTAGAATTGCAGCAGAATTGTTCATAATTATAATTATCACTTAAAGACAAAGCAATGCATAATGAATTATTATTACACTATTACACTGCCAGACATCACATGTAGAGTAGTGCTTTTTGCCCGCCAAAATTTTTTCAGTGGTACCATCCTAAAATTTGGTATAGGCATGCTAGGCAATATTACTAGACTGCTTGCAAAAAAAATTTCGACTATGTCCATTCGAGGCGAAAAAAGGGATTTTTTTAAAAGTTTACCTTCTATCAGACTTTAATCACATTCAAGAAAATGTCATACCCAATTGGTTAAGGGAGAAGTGGAATAAATGTCTCAATTTAACTTAAAAATTCTTTAAAACATTAAAAAGCTTATTTCCTATATTTATTAGGTTATAACACTATGCATATTCTTTATTTTTATCATATTTTTGTGCTAGGTTAACTTTCACTTTTTTGATATTGTTCCTTTGATTTAGAATAGTCAGCTAGACAGCTGAAATCTATACTCAAAAAGCACTGCTCCACAGATGATGTCCAAGACTTGACTTGGATAAAAACATGTTGAGAGTCCGCAGAAAAGACGCTAGAACAACGTTGAGCTTTACTGCGGACTTTTAGCAAGTTTTTGCCCACTTGGATATAATACGCTAGATAATTTTCTGTAATGTATCATGGCATATTGATACACTATAAAGTGTGAATTGAATAATAAAACATGCAGCAACTCATATGAATCTTCTTGTTTACATTAGGAATCGATAAACCAGATACTGAACATGAAAGTGTGCCTTATCCAGACGTCATTGAAGCAGCAGAAAGCCCAAATAACCACGAGTTTGTTAGCGATACATTTCAAACTAATGAAGAAGGTAAAATAATTATTTGGTTTATCTGAAAAATAAGTTGTTAAAGCTCACCCAGCAAAAACTTGTTCAAAGTCCGCCGTAAAAACGCTAGGATAACGTCGAACAACGTTGTTCTAGCGTCTCTATCGCTGTCGTAGAACAAGTTTTTGCCCGCTGGGATTTGTGATACTCGTCCAACTTTTGAAATAGCATAGTAGGGCGGTCATTACTGGAGGAGAAATTTTCAGAATGTTTTCAGTCAAATTGGATGAAATTATTCTGAAACATTTCTTCTCCTCAGTGATAACTAGCAGTTATTGTCAACCCCTGGCATTTAATTTGAATAGAAATACCTCAAATTTGTAACCACACGAAAAGAACTAATTTTGGGCTTCATAGAGTTTCATAGTCCTTTGTTTTTACTAAAAGAAATTTTCAAGAAATCTCATAGTTTGGAAATATATGGTAAGGAAGAAAATGTTGAAAATCTCCTCCCCTCCACAGTGGTTATTTGCTCTTATTTTGATCACTGAAATTACCAGAATATCACTGTTCGAAGTAAACGCACCACTGTGGTGGAGTGATTTTTGAGCATTGCTTCAGGCTAGAAAACCTGACACAATGATCAAACATCCCTCCTCCATAGAGATTATTTGCTGTTACTATGAATACCGATTTCAATTTATGTAGTAGTCTATCTGTCTGACCAATTACAGTGACAAATATTTCTAATATTTCTGTTATAGAATTAAGCGAAGAAGAAAAAAGTCAAATGCTTGGTTTAGAAGCTGATAAAATAGTTGGTAACTCGTCAAAAAACGAACCAAAAAGTGATATACCTAAGGATTCGGATGATTTGGATATTGAAAAAGAATTACAGGACGAACTGGAAGTATGTTCAATGTTACTTTATTTGTTTGCTTGTTGCATATTCAGAAAAACTATTGTTTCAATAAATTCATGGATCTCTACTAGACGAATTTGTTCGCGCGAGTTCTAAATGAAGTCATTTCATTGGTTGAAAGCAACGTCACCTGTTAGGTGACGTCAATTTCGACCAACGTACTGGCTTCATTTAGAATTCATGTAAACGAACTCGCCTAGTGCAGATCCGCCCGCCTTATACTTTTCGTCTTACTGAACTTTCATTTAATTTTAATCAAAACTATTGTTCTGGAAGTTCTAAAAATAGTTTAATCATATAAAGAATCGTGTATAAGTGGCGTGATGTTGAATTACGGGAAGATTATACAACAGATTAAGTTAAAAGAAAATGAAAGGTAAAGAAATCAATCGGTCGTCCTTTTTCTAGTATTTGTTGGTAAATTTAATGTTTAATTTTGTTCAATCGTAGAGTTTTGAATTGGTTAACGGCGATTCAACGGACGTTGATGATGGGAAATGGGAACAAGAAATCGAAGACATGCTTGATCTGGAGATCGACGAAGATAAATCCTGAGTTTGCAATTATTATGTGAAAAAATCTATAGCGGATCCGTTTAGATGGTTTAAAGCACATTTTAAAGTTGGTACAATCGATCATACGATGCATTTTGTTAAATTCTACATCTATGTAATTGTAAGATGCGTGAAGATCCTTGAGTATTATACTGTAGTTTCTGACTTTGTATGTTCAATGGAATCAAGTTTCATTCTCAGCTTCTCCTTGGTATGCATATGTAGGTAGGTTAATGTGTATTTCTTTTGAAAGATACCTGTAAACTGTGTATGTTTAAGGTTGGTTTGCACGAGACACTTGCGGCGAAAGCCATAAGAAGACATACCATTGGTAGAAATTGACGTCACACCAGGGAATGTCTTTTGGCTTTCGCAGTGAATTTTTCGCCTCGTGGTTTTCTACCTTTATGCACAGACATTTTCGCAACAAAAAATTTACATATTCAAAATCTTCGTATATCAAGGTATTGAAGCTTTGGGAATAAAATTGCTACAATGTCACATGAAAATGCTAAATAATTATGAACCATCTCCGAAGTAATGCCTGTGTAGGAGATTACTGAGATCCCCGATCAATTGCAAGCTCATTGACGTAACCCAGTATGCAGAAACTTGTTCAAAGTCCGCAGAAAAGACGCTAGAAAAACGCCGAAGTTGGATTTTCACAAGCAAAAATTTCGCTACCAAAGCCCAAAGAATACATTCCATTGGGAAAAATTGACGTCACACATGCCATGTGACGTCAATTTCTACCCATGAAATATATTTTTTTGATTTTGCTGCAAATACTTTGCCTAGCGGAAATTAATCTTAATTAGTTCGGCTTACTTGGATCAATTGAAGAGTGTCCTTACTGCTAACTTTAAACAAGGTTTTGCCCACTCGGTCAACGAACTTGTAATCAATTGGGGATCTCAGTAATCTCCTCCACAGGTAACAATTGAAAAGAAGATTGGTGTCTAAGATATTTTTATGTCTTTTACATCAACTTGCTATTTCTTCGATATCGTGATTTCTAGTAAGTACTAATAGCAATGTCTCATCCGCAGACGAATAACTTATATGTATAGATGTAATACATTTCATGCGCCCCTATGTTGGAGAGTGTAGCAACAATATATTCACCTGCGCTAGAAACAAATGTGAAATATATTTTGACAGTAAACTGTAAATTTGAATGTATAGTTAGAATTGGGGGTAGGACTTGAAATAACTGCCGGTCATCACTGTGGAGGAGAGTTTTTTTAGTATATTTTCAGCTCATCTGGCTGAAAATGTTCTGAAAAATCTCTCCTCCACATTGATGGCCGACAGTTATTTCAAGCCCTGGGTAATTATTTTAAACTAGTATTTCAACTATAATATTTTAACGAAGCTCATATTTTCGGTTTTCTTCAGAACGTAATATCGTTTGTTTTTTTCTACATAAATATTCTTCGAAATATTTAAAGCAAGCACACTATACTCAATGATCGCGTCGACGTGAAAACATTTACCCCACAGGCACTCGACATCTTATCAATGTCTAGACGTCAAAAAGACATCTATTCGACGTTGATTAGATATAGAGTACCCCCTGAGTAAGTACCATATTTGGTCATTGACTGAATGTTGTTTCAAGGTATGGCTAAACGACGTCAAAAATAGCCCGTTTTAACACGATACTGGCATTTATTAAACGTTGTGGGAACATTTATTACTGTTCTCATTGGATGCGTTACTTCTATTCTAAATGAATGTTCTAGGGAACATTACTGGAGTTTACGTTTTATTATGCCGTATTTATTTGAGTGAATGTCCCGTAAAATAAATGCCACATTGAATAAGTACCCCTGTGGAAATTTAGAAAATTTAATAAAGCCACCTCACCCCTTGAATAAACGCGTCTTAAAAATTGGAAATAAATAAATATGATAGATATTTGTACGATAAAAATGTTTCCACGATTTATAACAAGATAATAAGAGAAAATAAGGATAAAAAGGAAAAAATTAAGATCCTTCCTTCACTTAGTAGCTTATTTGCCTTGCGAATCAATCCATGATCCAGTAGGCGATTTGAAAAATGAAAATCCTTCTAAAGCTTGGTTTTCATTAGGCGGAAAATTCTGCGTGAAAACCAAAAGAAGACATTTCATTGGTAGAAAATTCAATTTCTATCAATTGGAATGCCTTCTTTGACTTTTGTGTGGAATTTTCCACTTAATGGAAATCAACCTTTATGTGCACAGTTTGAGACCTTGATCTAGAAACGTAGTTCATTATAAAGCTTGATTTACACTTGATGCAGTTGCAGAAGCATACCCAACGCAATACGACTAACACTGAGTATGAAGCCGACGCAAAAACAAACATCAAGGTTATTGATTCTCTCTGTGTCTTCTGCGACTGCATCATAAGTATGAAGAAACTAAAAGTCAACAAAAGCAGCTGACCTTGGTCAGTTATTGATCACTTTATTTTTAATCCAATTTATTATCTTTGTTTAAAAATATGTTACTAAGCCACTCCTCGTTTTGGTTTACGTCACAACAGATGAGATAATACTTTTCAATACTCAAACAAAGTAAATCCTGTGAGCAAAAACTTGTTCAAAGTCCGCAGTAAAGACGCTAGAACAACGTCGAACGACGTTGTTCTAGCGTCTTTTCTGCAGACGTTGAACAAGTTTTTGCCCCCTGAGAAAGTTATTTTGGAGTTGTTGGTTTATGTTTCAGTAGACTCTCGATATAACGAACCCGGAAAATATGTTCGTTATATCGAAAGTTAGTTATATCGAAAGAATTTATGTTAGGTTTTCAAATGTAGCTAATTTCTGGATGTTTGAGGGTATCGCAGGGCATAGTTAGTCAATAATTGCAATAAAAACCATTGTAAGATCAACTTACAAAATTGAAAGAACTTTGATTAATCTCCCATTTTGTAATAAAATTCATATATACCAAAAAACAGACACTGAATAAATAGTGATCTTTTCCTTAGTTCTTTAATACAACTGAAGCAAAGTTTGTTATATAGAGATTTTTTGCTTCTAGGGAGGGAAGTGTAGCGAGAAGTGTAGTATGGCGAAAAACCAAAGGAATAAGACCTGAGTTCGTTATAGTGAGATGTTCGTTGTATCGGGGGGTTTGCATCGAGAGTTTACTATATTAATAATATTTGGTGTTTTGGATTTGTTTTTTTGTAGCATTGTATATAAAAGTATTTATTCAAAAGGACTTCTTATTACAATTTGTTTTCTTTCTCTGTTTCTCCTGATTATAGCTAAAACGACAAGGAAGTTTGTATGAAATAAGGTGGTTCACATATCAGAATGTAAAACGCCCTAATTTGGGACTTTTTCCTATAATGACCCCAGCAATCATTGAATGATGAATGTTTTAATCATTTTAAATGTCGAAAGTATACTTATCAAATGTTAAAAAATATTTTCTTTAAAAAAAATGCTGACTATTTAAGGTACAGGGTCCATAGCAACAGGGATCTAAAACACTCCAGAAATATAAGCGTTATTAGACAAAAAATAATTCTTTTAAGACTTGAAACTTTTGCGAAATATGAACACACTAGCTATGCAACGGTTGCCATCGTAACTAACAAAAACAGTATTTTCTAGTTACCATGGAATTATTTTTAACTTTTGATAAGAATATTTTCGACATTTGAAATAATTAAAACATTTATCTTTTAATGGTTGCTAGGGTCATCATAGGAAAAAGCCCCAAGTTGGGGCATTTAACATTCTCATATGTGAACCACCTTAAGGCCGTGTGTTTATTTTTTGTCTAATCCACCTTTAGATAGACGACCCAACCTCGATCCCAGCGCTTCTTCTTTTTCGAAGACACCATGAGAGAAATAACGCTGAGATCAACATCCTTGCTGGGATCGAGATTTTGTTGGACCCTGAATAAGTAAATATACTTTGTCCCTGCTGCGTTGCTGCCAATCAAAAAATTAGGGAAGCACATGTTTAACTTCGTTCCTAGGGCTTCTTGCCTTTTTGAAACACGGAAGAGCAGCAGCTGCTCTTCCGTGTTTCAAAAAGGCAAGAATCCCTGGGAACGAGGTTGAGCCTTGATCTCATCTCTAATTTGTATGTCAAAAAGTTGATTTCCACGAGGCAAAAAATTCGCGAAAAATGGTGCGACGTCAATTTCTACCAATGTAATGTCTTCTTTTTGCTTTTTGCAACGAATTCTGCTTCCCATGGATGTCAACTTTAAAATACAATATCCCATCTCCTTTACTTCACCCTCCCATTGATTTTTCGTTCTTTACATTGTAATCTGTCGTTTGAGACCTTGACATCAGATTGAGTGTCAGATTTTGGAAAAGGGAGAAAAGTTCAGAGCTTCGTAGTCGTTTGCATTCGGAGGAATACACGGGTGGAGAGAACGCAAGAAAAAGAGAGAGCGAAGCAATTAATTTGTTCAACTAATTATCATGGCCGCATTTCTACCATAACTGCCGTATCCCGCCGTGAACTCCCGAAATTTGCTGTTTTGCGCTAAAATTCGAACAACTGCCTTCCTAGGCTAAACTATCCAAAGAGAAGAGACTCGGAATGAGGAACGAGGTTGCCAACCTCGTTCCTCATTCCGAGTTGCAGCAACATTTCATCCATAAAACCAAGCTCGTCCCCAGCACCTTTCGACTTTTTTTTATTTTTCTCGGACCTTATAGAAACCTTATTTCGTCTTTTCTATAAGGTCCGAGAAAAATAAAAAAAGTCAAAAGGTGCTGGGGACGAGCTTGCCATAAAACGTAAAAACAATTTATATAGTAAATAAATACTGGTCCAACCTTTTTGTGTTACTTTTTTTGTATGGACAGAAATAAATTGCGTTTGGAAAAATTCTGTAAAAAGTCCATACAAACAAGTTTTAGAAGGTTTGCCCAGTGGAAACCCCTAAACTTTAGCGCATTTATTGCATTTATCCACGCCCCAAAAGACAGTTCTGTAAAATACTCTTAACGGCCCAATGACTTTCTTTGTTTTTATTTTTTTATTTTTTTATTCCACTTCATAAAGAGGTAAATTAAAAAGGACAGACGTCTTCGTGGGTTGCTCCATCGAAGAAGGTGCTGAAGGAGAGGGACGAAATGGCGACGAGCATTAAGATCGCAGATATTAAGTGCACGGAGCTCATTAATCTTGAGAAGAAAGGTGCAATCGACCCCTTTGTCCTTTTTGATTACTTAGGTACGTTTTTTACTTGTTTGAAAAGGCTTAACGGACTGTTTTGATCCTTTTATCATGTTTTTTGGTGTGTGTTGTATTTATGTGGTTGGTGTGTGTCGATTGCTCATTTGCCGCATCGTGGTTCCTTTATTATTTTGATTTGGCTAGCTAGCTAGATGATTTTGAGGTAGTCTTACTTAGTTTCCTTAAATAAAAATATCTTCTATCTTATCTTATCTTGGTGAACATAGCTATATATTCAGGTGAAACAAGCTTGGTTACGCTTGGTTTCAGTACAGCTAGCTAGCTAAAATGGCCACCCTTGGACGAATACAGAACAACAGTACAGGATGCACAAGATGACACAAACATAACTATGTGAGAAACTTGGGCAAATCTGTCAATTCAAAGAGAATTAATATTAAAGAGGAAACAAAATACTTCTTCAGGTCACTTTTAAGGTCAGTGAAGTCTATGGACAAATTTTCTAGTCATTGATGACTGTATCTTATTCCAGGAATTAATGACATTGAATCTAATAGAATTTTTACCAAAACAATTAGTATTGACCATAGGGAGATTAAACTAACTGACTTTTTCTGCACGAGTGCCTTGAATATGGCTGAAGTCGACTGCAAATGTATTATGCACAGAATCAGGCATTTTATCATGAATTAGTTTGTGCAAAAACAGTATATTTTGACAATGGACAATATCAGAGAATTTGAGGAGGTCCAGATTGCCATACCCTTCGAGATTTAAAGGACATGAGTCTTATAGCAAAATTTTGCAAAACAGCAATACGATTAATGGCAAGACTGTTGGGCTGACCCCAAATTTGATTATAATATTGCAAGTGGGAATGAAAAATGGCATAGTAGACTAGGATAAGAACATTTTGAGGCACAAAATGACGAAGTATAGCTAAAGCTCCATTTGCCCTCTTGAGCTTGGCCACAGTATTATTGATCTGAGATTCCCAGCTCCACGAGGGTGCCAACGCCCTGGAAATTTCCGTATTTTTCCGGGTCATAACGGGTCTTTCGAAATATGTCAATTTAATTCGCAATAAGGCCCGGAACATTACTGGATGTTGCCCGGAATTGATTTGGAATACGCTTTTTTTCTAAAGTTCGTAAGTTTTACATTTGATTGTCTAGCCATTCCTATTTCTTTAATTAAACAATATTAGCAAACATTTAAACGGTTCTTTGTAAGCAAGGGTTCCTAGTTCGTAAAACCAGAGCATCGATTCGTCACGACCCTTCGCACTGTCAGCTCTTCATCGAATCAATCAATAACTAAGATTAAAAAAATAAAAATCTAGACTGGACTAGAAATTTTTATCAGTGTGCTCCCACGGCTAATGTAACATGGGGGAAAATCGGGAAATCGGAACTTCAAAAGTCACACAGAAATAGCATACTCTTTTTTGTCTGAGCCACAGCTTTCTCTTATGCACTAGTTTTTATTTGATTATTCTGATAAGAAAACCAAGCATTTTTACCGTTGTATGCTTTTTTATAAACGTAGTTGTCGTATTTAAAAAGATTTAAAAAGTGACTAACTTTTCCTTTGTGACTAAATTTTAATGCCGACTCTTTTGCGACCTATGTAAGTCAAACCTTATTTATGAAGTAATGTAAACCGGGCTAAGTTTACAGCAGCAATTTTCATTTTGTCATCATTATTCCTGTTGTGCACTATTCCCAAATGCTTGCGAAAGACTATTAAAACGGAAACGCTTAAATGGTCAAACAATCGGGTGTAAATAAAAAAAATTAGGTAGTAGAAAGTCCTGGTAAGTAAGTCCATAATAGTGTCTTTTGACGGGATAATAGTTTACTTATGATGATATTCTTCTTCTAAGAATAGCATTTCTAAGAAAGTTAAAAATAAACAATTATTTTTTTATAAGTTTTAATAAATTCAATAAAGTTTGTTTACATAGAAAAGACAATAACTGTGCCATCTGTTCATGTGTACAATATTTTGTTATGTTCGATTTGAAGTTTGCTACTCTCATCCACAAACTTTTTAAAAACGCAACTGCTGATAATCTATAAAAAAACAAAACATCTGCAATAAAGAAAAGAGCATTTATTAAAAGAGCCCGAGTTATCTTCGAGTTTGGGGTCTCCTGGCTAAGTTTGTGCCTGAATGAAGAAGTTAATGCATTCTTTGGTCAACATAAATTTATTTTTTACAGGTGCCTAAAATATGTTGATTTGCAATTTTCATTAAATAATATTGGTTTGCAGAAAGTTAAAAACGGACCGCAAATTGCGAACCCTTATTTTAATCGTTAGAGTCGTAAGCAAAAACGGAACTAAGTTAGGAAATTGGAATTGAGTAAATGCCGTACACGGAAAGCACTTTGCGCTATCCCTTTCCATTATTCAGAGTGCCGGGGGCTCGGCTAGTCCCTGTTTTTGTAATTCAATCTAGGATACCCGTTTTTCGCTTTTGATGTGTGAATATAACCCCTTTAATTTTTGTGCACCTTTAAATGCACAAAAATTAAAACGGTGCAAAAACAACCTTCTCACGGTTTCTTTTCTCCTGACGTCTGTGAAGAGAGAAGCACTGGGATCGAAGTCGGGGCGAAAATTGAAAGGAGATAGTCCATCTCGTACCTGGGGCTTCTTGACTTTTTCGATTTGTGAACTTTTGACCCTCATTTCCAGGGCTTCTTTCGAAAAGTCAAGCCCTGGAAACACTGTTGCCTTTGACGCACGATGTTCTTTCCACGGACTTGACGTGTGTCGCTGACGGACATCAGATCATGTGTATTGACACAACCATCGATGTGAAAATACGATCTAAACATTAAAATACCGCAGCAATGAACATTGATGTGATGGGATCGAAAAACTAATATTTCCCGGATGTTGGCACCTTCGTACTGATGAATTATTTTAAATAGACACCCAAGTGTCCTGAAAATATAGCCCGGAAAAGACCGGACAAAATATCGGGTTTATCCGAAACTTTCCGGGACGAAATTAGAAATTTAATGTTTAATTTAATGCTCTTATTTCAACCAAATATTGTCAATTTTTCTAAATATTCTGATTATAGGAGTGGAAAAGAAAACAGAAAATAAAGATAATGACTTGAATCCTACTTTTGGAGAGGTTTTTGATTACGATCTATCTGGGAAAGCTATCGGTCCTGAGGATTTTCTTGAAGTTACTGTGAAAGACTATGAAAAGATTGGTCGTAACAGGTTATTAGGAAAAGCTACTGTCTCTCTTCAACCATTATGTCAACCTGGTACCACAACATGTCAGCTTAGTGCTACATTGAATGACAAAAATGGAAGACCAACAACGGTAATTACTATACTAATAACCTGTTTTGAATTTTTTGTTAATTCCTATTGATAAATGCAAACTGAATATCCTAATATTTTTATAGGTTTTCCTAACTTTCCCAATATTTTTTCGAGAACTTCATTTTACCAGATGTGTTCATCCCTTTAATATATAATTTATTACATCAAAATTGAGTGTGTCTGGCTACTGAAACTAAATTGATAATTAAGGGGTGACTCTGCACATTCTTAGTGTCCTTGCAGATTTTTATTAACTTTTTTCATTATGTGTAATAATTGAAATTTTACAAGTTTGACACAATATCTATTAGAAACGTTTTTATGGAAAAAAAAATGATGATTGTTACAGACCATGCCCATTTTCAAGTAAAATACATTGAAAATAGTTTTTGTTTTTGAGTGTCAAAATGCATATTATGTATGAAATAGCATATTCTTACAATCAATATCTTGTTATTCTTATTGTTCATTCATTTTTAGCCCACCAAACGAAGTTTGTATGGGCTATTGCTATCACTTTTCGGTGGTGGCAGCGGCGGTGGCGTCCCGCTTTTCTAAATAGACCATTTTGAAATTCGATACCGGTATTGGTGGCAATATTCTATTACGAGACCGCTGGCCAATTTTTTAAAAATTTTGTCAACTCAGGACTGTGAATCGGCAAAAAAGAAAGACTTTTCTCCAAAAGCAGAGAAAATTTCGAACATTTTGTCGACTTTAAAATTTTTTGATTTTTTTTCACTGTTTATAAGGATTTGACCAGAATTACATTTGGACTTAAAAAATCTTTGAAAATTAACTTTCCTGTGAGACTTTTTTAGGCAGCCATTTTAAGGAAGCTCTCTTCTCGGTTTTTTGAGATAATAAAAATATAAAAAAAATTTTTAACATTTTTAGGGCCATTTAATTACAATCATGAGTATAGCTGTTTATAACATTATTAATGACTCATGATTTAAATCAGAAACATAATGTCAATACACAATTCAACAAACTAGAGTTTTTTAATAAAATAATTAATTGTATGTTACTCTCAATTCAAATTAGAAATATAATGACTACACAATTCAACAAAGGAAGGTTTTTTAATAAAAGAATTTGTTTTAATGAATATGTAATCTTCTATTTCATTATATGTACATAATAGTCTGAATGCAGCCTGTACGGTGTAAGATATCCGAAGTCTTTAAACTAATGCAAATTAACAACTAATAATATGACATAGGTGCATTCTCTTTTTTAATTTAGTGTGTATTAATGCTATGATAAATTGTGTATGCTATTCATATCCACTGTAGAGGATTGGTTTTGGAGCATTGCTTTAGGAGCATTGCTTTAGGCTATTATTATATTTTATATATATTGTATTTCATTTAACATATTTCATGCTTTTTTACATTTAAGAGTTATAAAGAGTTGGGAAAGAAACTGCTTTATTTTTGAGCATTGCTTTAGGCTAGGATGTGAAATTTCACTACTCCCCTCCACAGTGATTTGATATAATTTTACCTTGATGAAGGTGTTCCAATGGTTTATTTGATCTGAAACTTTATTAACTTAATACGGACATTAAATCCTAGTGCCATGTAAAATTTAAGGGTTTATCCTTGATATGAGATTTCACTACTCTCCTTCACAGTGAATTGACTTAATTTTACCTTGATAAAAGTGTTCCAAATGTTTTTTTGAACTGAAAAGAGAAAGGCATATTTCAAATATAATCTGTGTACGAAAATCATATTTATGTGCTTAAAGGTTTAACTTTTAGTTGGTTTGGTGGGCTACCTTCAATACCATACCTTTGATTCATCATTTGCACTAAATTTTGACGAAATAAGACATTGAACATATATATGAGTTACTATTGTTTTCTAGGAATTCTATTGTTCTCAAGACAGTATAGAGACAATGGCCTATTGTCTAATAATTTTTTTAACCTTTTTTGAATTAAGTTTGATGAGGACACCTGTGCCAATTTTTATTAAGAAATTCAAAGTAGTTTAG
Organism: Neoturris breviconis; assembly: GCA_032360805.1. Lineage (NCBI taxonomy): Eukaryota > Metazoa > Cnidaria > Hydrozoa > Anthoathecata > Pandeidae > Neoturris > Neoturris breviconis. The sequence continues at coordinate 16,431 of JAULBZ010000148.1, forward strand.
AAGTTTTGGAGTTAGGGCATTTTTGCCCCCCTCCCACAAAAAATTGATACTCAAAGGACCCCAGATATGAAGGGATTAAAATGTTAGCATTCCTATTATTTGCCCATCCAGGAATGCTAAACGTGTAATAAATCGATCTGTGAGTCACCCCTAAATAATTGTAAATCAATTTATATATCCCTTTAGGGAAAAATAACCTTCCGTGTTGATTACACTCCTCCTGAAGGAGCTGCTGCTGGTACTGGTGGTGGGGATGATCGTCAGAATGCAGCAGGAGAAATAGGTGGAGATGGTGATGAAGAAGAAGATTCTGATCCAAATGCTATGCCAGATGGTACACCAATTCCTCCTGGTCCAGAAGGTGATGCAATGAGAAAAGAGAAGTAAGTTCTCTAGATAAACTTTTCAGCATTGATATATACTGTATTTCCTGTAATTAGTTTCCATGTTGATTAAGCCCCCCCCTCCTTCCCATGGTGCCCATCTTAAAATAAGTGTCTGTAGCAATTAATAGATAGATAGGGTTCGAATTATGGAACTCGAATGACTTAGCTGTTAATTATTTCTGAATTGTTAGAAAATGATGGAAATTTTTGTGCAATAAAAACAGAATAGCAATGCTGGAAAAAAATGGTGCACAAAATTGGATTTGTGACCCCTTTATTCGTACCCTTTGTATATTTGATAATGCTTTGTTGAGGAGCTTGGTGAACATGAACTACGGGGAGAGAAATTTACCAATATAAATTAGTTTCTTCACAAAAATGCATATCGCAAAATCTTGTGAAAGCTAACATGATATCGAACTAAAAAAGAAGTGAGCCCCAAGTAAAATTTGTTAGCGCTCGTCATGAATTTAGCACCCCTTCAATAAGCGTCACAAGAACCAAAATAAATAATGTTTTTAGCGTCTGGGCGCTAAATATAGGAAATGTGGTATCTGTGAACCCTCTACTTATAAAATTGTATTAAGGAAATAATTTCTTTGTAGTATTGCTATGTTGATAAGTTGATAATATTGCAATTGATTGGTTTCTTTGTGCTCTAGAACCATTCTAAGATTGATGACTTCAGTGGTTGAAATAAGAGAAAATAATCACTAGGAGAAGTAATTTTTGGGTATAGCTACAGGCTCAAAACCTCTTCTCCACAATGATTGTTTTTTGTCTTATTTCAGCCACTAGATATGGTTCAGTACTTTTTCTTCTTTGCTGACATGACTTTGCATAAACAGTGTTCAAAATAAGATTAAATAATCATTGTAGAGGAGGGATTTTTTAGCATTGCTTCAGACTTTTTAGCATAAAGCAATGCTCAAAAACTACTCCTCCACAGTGATTATTTGCTCTTATTTTGAACACTGACATAATATTATTTTTTAACATTGGAATAATTTTACTATAGGAAATCTATGAAGATGAAACGTAAACGTCGTGAACATAACTTACCTGATAAGCCAACTGATTTTCAGGTAAGTAACTGATCATATAAAACTTTACCATAAATCCTGAGATGAGGAATGATGTCAAAACGTTGTGGGAGGCTTATTTATTGGTTGACTTAAAAATAGAAAAATCTTTTTTAAAATCTTCTTAACATGCAGTAGCCGAAATAAGAGTAAATAATCATATATATCAGAGGAGGCATGTTTGAGCTGCAAAAGTAAAAACTATGCTTGGAAACACTTCTCATCTTGTAAAGCTATTTTGAAGTCTCAAAATAATTGTTGGACATTGCATCGATTTTTCTAACACAGTTTCAGCTTTAAAGCTGTAAAGCTAAAAACTACTCACATTACTCCTCCACAGGATTATTACAATCTTTTCATTTCTTAAATCTCTTCTCATAGGTACGTATAAAAATCATTGAAGGTCGTCATCTTCCAGGTGGTAATATTAATCCAACTGTTCGAGTAACTATTGGTGACGAAACTAAACAAACAAGAGTGAAACATTCCACAAACAAACCTCATTTTGATGAAACTTTCTTCTTCAATTTCAATGAAAGACCAAATGAATTGTTTGACCAAATTGTTTCTTTCGATGTTTATAATGCTAAAAGTTTATTATCAGATTCTCTCATTGGTCACTTCAATTTTGATGTTGGAACTATTTACGATCAAAATAGTCATGCTTGTATCAGGAAGTGGCTATTAATGACTGCTCCCGAAGACAATGATAAAGAAACTGAGGAGGGAGAAGCGAAAGGGCCTGCTGCACAACCAGGAGGCCCACCTGCTGGCTATGTTAAGATTACTGCTTTTGTTTTGGGTCCTGGCGATGAAATTCCAGATAAGGCAAAAGGTGGCGGTAAACCTGATGATGAAGAAGATATAGAATCAAATCTACTTCGTCCAGCTGGTGTTACTCTACGACCTGCCACATTCCTTGTAAAGGTTTACCGAGCTGAAGATTTACCAGAAATGGATTCAGCTGCTCTGGATGGTCTAAAGAAAATATTCACGTCTGGTCCTCCAAAGAATCATGTTGATCCATATGCCAAGTTTACTTTTGCTGGTAAGACAATCAAAACTGCTATCAAGTATGGAATTAATAATCCAGAGTTCAATCAAGAACTCAGAGTTGCATTCAAATTTCCATCCATGTGTGAACGATTAAAGTTACAATTTTACGATTGGGATAGGATTGGAAATGATGATTGTATTGGGACAACCTTCATTCCCTTATCTGCTATATCTGGAACAGGAGATGATGGTAAGTAACAAGTCGACAGACATCATTTGCAGAGGAGTATTTTTGTAGTATCCGTATTTTGTAGTATCTGGCTAAAACAATAGAGGAAACATTTAGGCGAATCCCATTTTGTAGAAAGTATGATGCAAACCTTAATGGAAATAAAGATACACTTCCACTACTTTGTAAACTGCTGAGTAAGACTTACAAGAAAGGTTTTCCTTCATTATGAGCAAACCAGGGCTTAATCTAGGAATTAAATTTGAGCGGCTGTTTGGTGTAGAAGTTGGTATTTGGTTGCCCAAATTAATCTGAATAGCTTAAAATACAGCCTAATGCTAACATAATAAGCAAATTAACATTTAAAGAAGAACTAACGACAAGAAATTACACACACTGTTTTGTAGATAAAAACATTCCATTGTAGTCAAACATACACGAAATAAAAATATTTGTACATATCTTTAATAATATAGCCTTAAAAAGAATTTCTTAAAATAACTCAGACTTTGTAGCTTTTCAATATATACAATACTTCTGAAGGCATGTCTTACTTTATATAGGATTTCTACCTGCTTTTGGTCCTTGTTTTGTCAACTTCTATGGCTCGCTGCGTGAATTTTCCGATTTGCCTGATCAGTATGATGACTTGAATAAAGGAAGAGGTGAAGGTGTTGCTTACAGAGGAAGGGCCTTAGTTGAAATTGACACAAGATTTGGTGATCACACCAAAAACGCAGTTCAAGACATCATGGCACAGGAGCTTCTCAGAGTACAAACGTATATGAGACGTAGGAAGTACAAGCTGTTTGCAAGTTTCTTAAGTGCAAACATGATTGCAGAATCTGATGGACCTGTTGAATTTGAAGTTAGTATTGGAAACTATGGTAATAAGTTAGATAATACTGTAGCTCCTCAGTCTTCAAGTACTCCACCAACAAACCCAGTATTTGATGGAGGTAGCTATTATTATTTACCGTGGAATGAAACAAAACCTTGCTGTGTTGTGGAGAGTCATTGGGAAGATATTGCATTCCGTTTGGAACCAATTAATTGTTTGTCAAAAATAATCGTAAAGTTGGAGAAAAATATCAAATCTGTTGAATTGGGTATTAAAGCAAAAGCGCAACCAGCTGAGATTGCTGCACTTCTTATTGCATTGTTAGATCAATTTATTGCTGATTGCAGGTAAGTTTTAATGCTCGCAGGGAAAATTCTATAATTTTCGTCAAATTATCTTTTAAGATAGTATTTTGTGAAGGTTTTATTCTACTCTAGCATGCCTGTCTTATGGGAAAACAAAAGTCTCTAAAATACTGATTTAAATTGGGTGCCTGTTTATTTTGGATGCCTCTCTATTTTATGAGAACAAAACAACTCTAACTTCCTTGTTACGAAAAGTTCAAGATTGTTTTGATCCAATGCTCTTGTATTTATATGGTATTATACTTCCATTCAGACCTCTGAATTCATGTCGGTGTTCCCCGTGGAGGAGTATCTTCGAAGACTAATTGCAGCCTGTTGGCTGCAAATTAGCCTCCATAGAGGCCTGTCCATATGTTTGATGTTGTTCTACACATTTTTTTTTTTTTTTTATGAGTGATGCTCAATTTTCTATGGGTACCCTCTCTAAATAAACATGTTTAATCAACGTTTTAGGGCATGTTCTTTCTTTGTACACAATTGTTTGTTTTTTTGTAAAACTTTGTATTTTCTGAGATCTTGAAGATAAGAGGGTCAATTTTCAGCCTGATGATACTTATAAATGATGCTTATAAATAAAAAAAACGTGTCTTTACTGTGGGCTTTGAACATGTTTTTGCTTACATTTGTGACCAATGTTTTTAACCAATGTAAATAAAATTTATCTTTAAAAACAAAAGTTGTGAAAGCTATTTTGCAGCTATGTAAGTATAGCAAGCCTTGAAATAATTGCCGGACATCGCCTGTTGAGGAGCATTTTTTCAGTATAGTTTTCAGATGGACTTCTCCACAGGTGATGCCCGGCAGTTATTTCAAGGCTCGTAGAGTGCTCTGAATAAGAATGAATAATCATTGTGAAGTAGTCATTTTCAAAAATCATTATTCCTCCACAGTGATTTTGTTGTTATTTCAAGCACCTGGCTCTTCTTTCAGTGTTTTAAATAAAGAACAAATAATCTCAAATAATTTTTCAGCATTGCTTTGACTTATGAAGCTGGAAGCAATGCAATCCCTCCTCTACAGTGAATATTTACTCTCATTTCAAGCAATATTGATTTGTTCGTTTTAGATTACCTCTTCCATCATTTGATGCTACCATGAATGGTGTAAACGAGCTTGATTTGAAAACGCAGGAAATACGACAAGCAGAATTAGCTAATCTTGTTGATGAAGGTACAACATTACGTGAACAAGCTACAGACATTCATGAAGCTATGGAAGTCATTGATGGTTATTTGAAAAGGGTTGAAGAACTTTGTATAGAGGTATTGCCATTAAACAGTTTCAGCCTGAACGTATGCTCATAACAAACATTCCTCCATAGAGATTTTTTGTTCTTGTTCTAAGTTTTTCTACAATGTGTTTTTTCATACTTACTGTATTAATTGAACATAATTATTCTCTTTTAGCCACAAAACTCAGTGCCTGATGTTGTTATTTCAATGATCTCAGGAAGTTCAAGGATCGCATATTTCCGTATACCAGCATATGAAATCATGTATTCAAAGAATCCAAATGCAAAGGGTGTTAACTGCTCTAGATTACAAAACATCATCATGAAGGTAAACCAGGGTAACTGTCAGACATCACTGTGGAGGAGAGAATTTTCAGAATATTTTCAGTCAATTTGTCAATTTCTCCTCCACAGTGATGACCGGTAGTTATTTTAAAACCTGGACAACAATGATTTAAATAAACAAATAATTACTGTGCATGAGCGATTTTTAAGCATAGCGTCAGGGTTTGAAATAGCGAGATAACGTATGTGCAGAGAAGAGTAATGAAGTAATATTTTGTACATGAAGGGAACCCAAGGTGAAAATACAAATTGATACTATATTGTGTTTTGTCTTTAATGGTTTTCAAGATATTGTATGTTTAAAAGTTTTTGTCAGTTAAAATACAAAGCTACAGGTACTTTTTTGAAAATATTTTTTGCTTCTAAAGATGTAATTTATCTACATTACCCCAACCAGCATCACTTTGTGGAGATACTAAGAGGTGATATTGCAAAAAGAGAGATATTAACAATAAGTTATAAAATTATTTTACAAATTATACTTATTTTTTGTTGTAGTATCCTGGAAAGAAAGGACTTGATATTGAAGATCATCCTGAAATACCAGCTGCATTAAGTGGCATCTTCTGGTTAGGTCTTGAAGCAGATCAATCAGACTGGACAGACACTGATCAAGCTGAAGGAGAATACTCAGTCTATGCAGAGACATATGAGAATCAAATAGATCTTCCTATAGTAGATTGGACTTCAAAAGGATGTCCTCGACCTGCATTTTCTGATTCTGAAGGTGATATTAGGTTGAATAAAGAAGCTTTCCTTCCACCCAAAGGATGGAAATGGGATGCGCCACCTGATGGGGAATGGTTTGTTGATCCAGAATTAAGGTTTGTGTTACTTCTCAAACTTTTGTTTCAAATGTAAAATGTTTGACAGACAAAACTATACAGAAGTGTGTTAAGTCAACAAGTCAATAGATTGGTTTGCAAGTTGGTTAACTCAGTACTCTTCTCTGTAAATTTTGCTCTGGAGATTACCCCTTAGCTGGTACATGGATTAATATTTACATTCAATCATATTTTCAATAAAAAAAGCCAATGAAATGCTAATTTGCTGTGGCAAGAAAATGGGACAACACACTCTTCCATCAATGGCACATCCAGGGCTTATTTGGGCATACTTGTTTTGAGTATATTATGAAGCCTCATTTGGGCAGATGAAAACAGTTAATTTTGCCCCTACTTGATTGTTTATTAGAACAGTAAAAGGTGAAGGCTTATTTTTTTTTCTGGTATTAGTATTGAGTGGTGATGTAAACTAGTATCATAAAAAAGAAGATGAAATTCAAATTTAAATTCCCATACCTGCATACCGGTATCAAAATTGCTCTGGATGTGCCCCTACATAGTTTTTATTTTTGTCTTACCTACTGCAAACATTTTTTTGTAAATATTTTTGGACACTGTTCCTTGTCATTTTTAGTTCTAATTTTGATGCTGATGCTGGTCATCGCAAATTTTTACAAGATGCATTTGAAAACGAATCATGTGTTCCTGGTGGTAATTGGGGAACATCCACTATCCCATACACAAATATTCAAGGAGATGAAATTGACCACCGCGATAAAACAGTACTACCTGAAGGATGGTCATGGGGTGATGATTGGAAAGTTGATGTTAACAGAGCTTGTGACGAAGAAGGTATGTACATGTCAGTGATTATTTCCTCTGCCATGTATATGTTACAGATATTTATCAACATTCACATGGTTATGGTGCTAACTAATAACTTAGGTCACACTCTAATCCCGCTGGTTGTATAACCAGTTTTCTAACCTACTGTTCTCTAAGCCACAATAAGTCGTGTTCTAATCCTGTCAGCTGCAGAACCAACACTATTAAGGCCGTTTTCCATTCGGAGATATTTACTGCTTGGGTGGGAAAATGCCGCTCGGAATTTATTTCGAGCATGCGTATTTGTGAATAAATCAATTTTTTTTTAAAAATATGCATGCTCAAAATAAATTCCGCGCGATATTTTCCCGCCCGAGTAGTAAAAACCTCCGAATGGAAAACGGCCTTAAACCACAATACAACTAAGGTATATGTAACAATGTTCGTCCAAAGGCTATTCTAGAGGGCTTTCAAGCCTGGAGCAATGCTCAAAAATTACTCTTCCACATTGCTAATATGCTCTTATTTTGAAAACACTGATCATAATTGGAATTATTTTTTAGTTTTAGTGTTTATAGAGTGATATTCAATGGTCTTGCAATGGACAAAATTTATATTTGTATTTTAGCCAAATCTCCAATACAATTCAGTAATTAAAATACCCCAAGTTTGTTTGAATATACTGAATTTGGACAGATTATAATGATAAAGAGTTATTCATTACTGTTTTTACTTGTAAATGGTTGTTTGTAAATGACTGGATTTATTCTTTAATTCAGGTTGGGAATATTGTGTCGAAGCTACATTAGGTGGTTGGGGTTCTGTTTACAGATCTTACCATCTGTGTCGAAGAAGACGTTATGTTCGTACAAGAAATCTCGAACAAGACCCTGAAAAGTTACGTAAGAAGCAGAAAGAAGAGGCTAAGAAAGGAGAGGGTTGGGAATATGCTCCCGTGTTTGGTATGAAGTATCATTTAAAGGAACGTAAACTTGATATGTGTCGTCGTAGAAGATGGCATCGTAAAATGGTCAACACTGAAGCGGGTGCTCCACCTACATTTTCGATTGAGCACAAAGATAAAGATAAACCACCTGTACAGATCATGCCACGTATCTTCCTAGCATACGACAGTAAGTTATTTATTTTACTTAGGATTATCTCCAAAGAATCATCTGTACAGAAGAGCACTGAGTTTTCGATCTTGCAACTGATTGGCTTCTTCATAGCAAGGAAATCAATTATTTCAAGCCTGAAGATAATATCTTTTTGAGTATAACTTGGAGCTTGTTTGCTTGCGAAAGTGTGTTAAATATTATTTAAGATATCCACGTGCATACAATTTAAGGCAGCCTTTGCATGGATCCCTAAATGAGTTTCACCCTAAACGATCTTGCATTTGATTGGTTTCTTTGGTACAAAGAAACCAATCAAATGCAAGATCGTTAAAAGTGAAACTCATTTAGGGGGTCCATGTAAAGGCTGCTTAAATTAATATAGGCTAGTGATTAAAGTTTTCCATCTTAGATCCTCATAAATGGCAACTACGATGTTATCTTTATCAAGCTCGTGATATCCTTGGTCTTGATTCTGAAGGTGTTTCTGATGCATATGCTAAAGTGTGTTTTCAAAATCAAAGTCAGGAAACTCGAATCGTCAAGGAAACCCTTTGTCCTGATTGGGATCAAACTTTGCTGTTTGAAGATATGGGTATTTTTGGATCACCAAAAGTCATTTCTGAAAACCCTCCATATATATCAATTGAACTATTCGATAAAGACAAAGTGGTACAAATAATTTGTTAAAGCTTGCCACTAAGGATCATAATACAGAGTGGAAAGTTTAAATTTGAAAAGGCCATTCACTTTCTAGCTTGTTTTCTATTTTCTGAATGCTATATATTATCTAATATATTATTATTATATTACATATTATATTACATATATTAATGTATGTATTAATGAATATGTATACCATTTAATGCATTTTCAGAAATTTTGATCATATTGGTGCCCTTTTGGTTAGTTTTAGACCTTTCCATGAATGGAAATAATAATGATAACAGTTAAAAGCCTGGTAATTCAACTTGATTGAACTACCAGGTGAATGAAAAACACGTCAGTCAATCAAAATAACGGATTTATATATTCGTAACTAGTGACTTATAAGCATACATCTGAAGAAACCATGCTGACAAATCGTTCCACCACAATGTTAAGCAAGACTGAATTTAACCGCCGGATGTCACCTGTGGAAGAGCATTTTTTAGTATTGTTTTTGGCTTCAAAGCTGAAAACTATACTTAAAAACACTCCTCCATAGGTGGTGTCTGGTATGTATACTCTGGCTTGTTAAGTATTCATTTTAATATTAATGTTCTTTTTTAAGGGCAAAGATGAATATCTTGGAAGATGCTTGACACAACCATTAGTTCGATTAGCTGGTTCCAAGCCACCTGCTTCACGTTTGATGTGGTATCCAATAATGTTTGGAGATAGAAATTGCGGTGAACTGTTAGCTGCATTTGAATTATTCTTGGTATGTACAGAAAGTCAAAGTTAAGAAATGGTTCACAAACACTTTTCTACGATCACTGACTTCCATGTACATGTATATTATATCCTATTCATAATCATCTGAGTTATTGAAATAACAGCAAATAATCACTGTAGATGAGGTATTTTTTAGCATTGATTCAGGCTAGAAGGTCTGAATCAATGCTCCAAAATCACCCCACCAAAGTGATTATATGCTATTTAGAATTCTGTGAGTAAGCAAAGACAAAATAGATTGTAATTATGTATGAGACCAGTTTTCATTTAACTTGAAAGTGTCATCATTTGCATTCTAGGATGAAGGTGCTGACTTGCCATTCCCTCCACCTTTGAAAGAGAATCGTTATATTGTTCCTAATGGAATTCGCCCAGTTATGGTTCGAACTGGTGTAGAGGTTGGTATAATAATTCATGTTAAACTTTGATAATACAAATAGCTTACAATAACTATATTTAACCTGCAACTCTTTTTTCTATACCCATCCTTTTTTCTAGCGTATATTAGATATTGTTGTTCTTATTAGCAGGTCATCACTATGGAGGAGAAGTATATTTAAGTTGCTATGGGGTTTGCACCTCGAATAAATAATATTTTTGGGAATTTCTTTTTGCTCTTTACAAATGTTAACTTCAATGTTTAAAAAAAATTAAATTTTCCTCCAAGCGAAGGTCTCTAGGGCATTTTAGGGGAAAGTCCTAAATTAGGACAATTTTTGATTGCTGTATACTCCCACCTTAATAAGTCCTCCTGCTTTCTCTTTTGAGCGCTTCCTCTTAATAAGCCCACCTCCCCTTAAAACCTCAAATATTAAATAGCAAGCACTCATTAGAAAATTTACGGTAGCTATTAATAAAGGTAATTTACAACTGAAAATTGACATATTGTTATTTAGATTTTATGCTGGGGTGTACGAAACATGAAAAAGTACCAGTTAGCTAGCTGCACTTCCCCATCAGTAATGTTTGAAATTGGTGGAACCATGATCCTATCAGATACTATCAAGAATACAAAGAAAAATCCAAATTTTGCAAAGAATGTTTACTTCAAAGAAATTGTAAGACTCATATCAGTGTTTAAAATAAGAGCGATTAATCACAGTGGAGGAGTGCTTTTTGAGCATTGCTTCAGGCTAGAGTCAGAAGCAATGTTCAGGAATACCTCAACAGTGATTATTTATTTTTATTTTAAACACTGCATTTTTACATAAGTTTTTCTGCAGTTCTGCTAATTATATGTCACTTTCAAACTAAAAAACTGCCTAGTGTCTGTTGTTCAATTAAAGTTTTCTCATTATATTATTAAGAAGCGATCTAATATATTTTCTTGCAGCCTTTACATGGACCCCTAAATGAGTTTCACCTCAAACAATATTTGATTGGTTTCTTCGTACTGATCCTTTTCATAGAACTAGCTTGAGAGTTATCTACTGGGACACACCTTTTCATAGAACTAGCTTAAGAGTTTTCTACTGGGACGCACCTTTTCATAGAACTAGCCTGAGAGTTATCTACTGGGACGCACCTTTTCAAGAACTAGCTTGAGAGTTTTCTACTGGGATGCACCTTTTCATAGAACTAGCTTGAGAGTTATCTACTGGGACGCATCTTAGCTTGATGCTTGATAGTTTTCTACTGGGACACTAGTAACCACTATGTATTTATAATATTCAGTTCTATTTCATTTTGTATAGTACTTACCAAAAGATCCGTTATACATGCCACCTGTGAACATCAAAGTTCGAGATCACCGTACATTTGGACGTAAACCAGTTGTTGGCCGCCATGTGATCAACTCTTTAGACTTTGATCCACCACCTACAGTAGATCCACCAGCTGAATTACCAGGTATGTTGTAAGTCTGAATGTAAGTGCCAAACATCACCCATAGGAGTGTTTTAAGATGATTATGTTGTTTCTTTTATTTAGATCTTATTAGTGCAATTAAATTGCCACAAGAATAGAATCATTTATATTTACATTTTGCAGAGATGGAATTTTTATTCCTGTAGGTATTGATTGTTTCCTCACTTTTTATATTCATCAAAAGTAATACACATTTATGTTTCAGTTGATCCTGCTGCTGCAGAACCTGAAGCTAAAGGGGATGTAACTTTAGACATTGAAGAAAAGAATAAGAAAAAGGTAGATAACGTTTTACGATGAACTTATCCAGCCTCAAAATAATGGTCAGATATCACCTGTAAATGACTGTTATTGAGTATAGTTTTCAGCATCAGAGTTGAAAACTGTACTCAAAAACACCCCTCCACAGGTGATGTCTGATCGTTATTTAGCCTTGGCATGTTTTATGTTTAAGGGTTGATTTTCTCGAGGCCAAAAATTTGCATGCAGTGAAAGCCAATAGAACACATTCCATTAGTAGAAATCAATGTCACACATAGTCTGACATCAAATTCTACCAATGGAATGTCTTCTATTGGCTTTCGCTACAATTTTTTGCCTCGTGGAAATCAACCTTTGTGTTATATTTTTTTCTGTTTTTTACTAAGATAGTAAAGATGTACATGAATGATCATTGTTTCTTGTTTGTTTTTCTAGGAAATAATTGTAGAAAAACTTGACTGGTGGTCAAAATATTTTGCTACAATTGGAGAAATAAACAAGTGTGGAGACTTTTTAGAAAAAGGACATAAAACTATTCAGGTAACTGACCTTTTGCAGACTTTAATATTGTATTGTGAACATATGAATCATGAGATTGAGGTTTTTAACAGTTATCAGAGCTTGCTTCTATGTTTATTTTGGACGTCTCAAAAACAAAATGTCTTGTAATTGATTGGTTTCTAACTGAAGAAACCAATCCATTAAAAGCTCGTTGGCCTAACACCTTTCTGTGTAGTTTCAGTTTTGTTGAATTCGGTCTAGGTTATTTTCTTTACACCAATCAAACATTTTACTTTTAAAGCGAAACATTTTGATACGGTCCCTGCCATTTGTATGCTTACAGAAAGCATCATTATCAGAATTTTACTTTTCACGTTATTGCCCATACTTGGGACTATAGGGAGTCCTCTTCTGTTGAAGTACATTCGGTATTGGAAATAAGAGCAAATAATCTCTCTGGAGGAGGGATTTATGAGCATTGCTCCAGGCAGCCTAATTGAAAAATATCTCCTAAAGTGTTTATTTGTTCTTATTTCAAACACCAACATTAATCCAACTCTGCCATTATGGTTATGCAGTGATTGAAGCTCAAAAATCTCTCCTCTGCAGTGATTATTTACTCCTATTTATATCACTGTTTTTATGTGCATGATGTTGGTATAATAGTCAGTGTTCGAAATAAGAGAGAATAATCAATGTGGATCAGGGGTTTTTGAGCATTGCTTTAGGCTTTCTAGGTATTTTGAACCAGTGTTTTTATCATAGATATACCGTCAAGAGCTAGAAGAGGTAAAAGAGTTTGGTGGATTTGGTGATTTTGTGAAATCGTTTCCATTAGAACGAGGAAAAGAAGATGACGAAGAAGATGATAATGTTGTTGGAGAATTCAAGGTACAATTGCAAATGTTCCCATTTTCTAGAACTGTCCATTAAGATCCTTCAGTAAGTTAACCCGTGCATCCGTACCTCTTCTTTGCCATTAGCAGGCTGACTCTAGGGTATTAAGAGTCCCAAATAAATCATCTTTGTATAGAATTGTAATCATTTGCTTTCTAGATTGTTAGTATGATGTTTCCTTGTTTTTATATGTGCTAGTTTCAACCATCTGTTTGGGAAATGTTTTCATATCACAGTTGATATCTGGCTGTTCTAAACGAAACTCCTTTTTTTTCAGGGTTTATTTAAAATGTATCCATTACCTCCTGATCCAAATGAGAAAATAAAGAACAAATACTTCTCATCGGTGAAAGATAGTAAACCAGTCGAATGTATTGTGCGTGTATACATTATTCGTGGTATTGAATTGCAACCAAAAGACCCCAATGGTAAAGCTGATCCTTACATCGTTGTGGAATTAGGTAAAAAGAAAATTTCAGACAAAGATAATTATATACCAAATGATATCAATCCTTATTTTGGCGCATTTTTTGAGATGAGAGCTAAAATTCCAATTACGAAAGATTTAAAGATAAGAATAATGGATTATGATATGTTGAGTCGTAATGATTTGATCGGTGAAACGACAATTGATCTTGAGAACAGATATCTGTCAAGAACACGTGCTACTGCTGGGTTACCACCTACATATTACACGTAAGTAAAATTACTTTGATCAGGTGTCTTCACACAACTATGTTCGCTGCTCTATTTACAATTTACAATCAAATTTATGTAAAGAAATGAATCAAAAATCATAATGTTAGACACCACCAAGCAAATGGTTGCTTTTATACTCATTAACCCAAAAAAGCAGTAAGGATAATTGTTTGTCAGTAATAACCGGTAATCCAGATTATAGGGTTGAAAGATATTTAGGTGAAGTTGCAATAAAACTGCTGCGAAAGCAAAAAGAAGACATTATATTAGTAGAAAGTGTAAATCAAGCATAATTACATTGCTTTTAAATGACATTTGTTTTAAATTGGTTCGGGTGTATATCTTTGTAATAAAAATAAATATGAGAAGTATTTTATAAGAGGTCCACAATACAGATGCTAAATCAACGTTTTCAATGTGATAACATTGATAACCATCTGAAAACAATCCTCTAAAAAAAAGTTTCTTTATAATACAGTACAAACGTGATAACCAACGAGTAATTTATTTTAGATCTGGACCATATCAGTGGCGTGACATCAAGAGTCCTAAAGAACTCTTAGATCGATTATGTAAAACCAAACCCCAATATCTAAGTCCTACTCAAGTAGTTGTTCATGGTGAACTACTCAAACTCGAAGATTTTGGTAGGTCTCGTTTGATGCATACAGTATGCAAAATATTAGTATCAAGCAATCTCTTAATAATGAAAGAAATCAGTAAAATGCATGCTTACTGTTGACATTTTTGTGTAACATTTTTAATCGTATAACCTTTCGCTGTTTACTTGTCACTGCGAGTTAACCAGTAAATTGTATTCTAAAATTAAGGATTAAAAAACTAACGCCCTCTATTGATGATTTCTTTCTTTTCTTGTAGAAGAGACACCACCTACAAATCCTCATGTTGGTCCTGCAGATCAACGACTTGCTTTATACGTTTTACATAACAAAGACTTGAATGGCTTTAAACTTGTTCCTGAACACGTTGAAACAAGATCATTGCGTAATCCTTTACAACCAAGCATGGATCAGGTAAAATTAATTCAGTGTTTGAAATAAGAGCCAATAATTACTATCGAGGAGAGATTTTTGAAACAGTGACCAGCAAATTGGCTTTTCACCGAGCCACAATGGTTGGTATTGGTTGTATATCATCATATATTTCTGCTTTAGTTTTGTGCTTGCCCCAGGAGATGTTCTGTACTCATTTGTAGGCGTGTAATGATATAAAAATCTTAAATAAGCCCCCAGTTTCTTTTTAAGCCTTAATACTGGAACAAGCCCAATATGAGTTTTTAATGTCAGGTTTTATTATATAAGAAGATACAACTTAAATTTTTCTTTGAGCATTTTATGCATTCAATTATTCTATTATACAGGGTCAACTTGAGATGTTTGTGGATGTCTTCCCCATCAGTGATGGTGTACCTGGACCACCATTAAACATTGAACCGCGCAAACCTAAAGAGTAAGTGTTTCATAATTACACAATGAACGTTGGACAGTATTTAAAACAAATTGGGGCGTGCTCTCAAAGGAGCTTCTCAACAAAATTCTGCTCTGTTTGCATTATTGGCTGTTATCCAGTGGGCAACAACTTGTTTAAAATTCGCAGTAAAGATGCTAGAACAATTTGTTTAATATTTAATATTTTTATTCAGTGGGCAAAGACTTGTTCAAAGTCCATAGTAAAGTCACTAAAACAACGTTAAACGGCATTGTTCTAGTGTCTTTACTGCTGATTTGAAACCAGGTATTGTTCCCTGGGTACAAGAATATTTAATATTTTTATTCAGGTATCATTTACGGGTGATCATCTGGAATACTGCTGATGTTCCACCGAGTGAAACATCAATCACTGGAGATGAAATGAGTGATCTTTATTTGAAAGGTATTATACACACGGCTTGAAATAAGAGAAGTATTACTGTGTTTTTGAGCGTAGCTTAAAGTTATAAAACATCACGTGTCTAAGGGAAGAAACTTTCGCTGGAAGAAACTTTTGCAGGTGAATAAAACGCAAAATATTTTGGAAATTAAATATTTATTGTGAATAAATGGATATGGAATATTTTGCAAATTAACTTTTGCTTGAGGAGTAAATCGTACATTTCGCCAGAATAAATTTTTGTGAGAGTGAAAAATAGAAAAACAAAAACATGTTGTGTAAAACTTGATAATTTGTTTAAACACAATATGAAACAAATTACAAACATTACAATAGTTTGGCTAGATTGCATTGACGGAGAGTATTTCTTTATTTCGTTTTTAACTTTTGTGAATGGGCCGATGTGAAATATTTGGAGAGAATACACTTTCACAATTAATTGGTTTTGAAAAAATTCACTGAATTAACTTAGCGAAAAGGAAAATTTTACGAAAGTTTATGCCCTCGAAGTATGCTTATTTGTAGCGATTATTTGGTGAGTCTTGCAATGTACTCAAGAAACCAATCCCTCATTAACCTAACACACTTCTACACAGATTCAATTTTGTCAATTTTAGTTGATTTAACTGTACCAAAAAAGTTGGTTTTGATCATCTGCGAATATTATTTATTAGTTTGAGGACATTATAGGAAACTTGATTTTGTGTTTTCTTCTGCAATGAAGCAATATTATTGGAGACAATAAAACCAGAAATAATTTTCATCATAAACTTAAGTAAAGACTCACGGGCTAGTATAGAAAAAATATAATGGTGGGAGCAGGAAGATGACATTACAATATGATAAAAACCTGCAGTAGTCTGTTGACTAGATTTAACGTTTTTCTCTGGTGAAATGCTTAAACATGTGTACTTTAAAATAGTGTTTAACTAAAAGACGTATTTATACGGCTTTGTAGTAATTTATTTCACCAAATTATTTTATTTCAACCTCATTTGAAGAGATCATTTTGCAACTTTTTTAAAAACAAACATTTACTATCGTGTAAAATTTCAGGTTGGATGGCAGGTGGTGAGGATGATAAAGAAAAGACAGATGTTCACTATCGTTCAATGGATGGGGAGGGTATGTTTAACTGGAGAATGATCTTCCCTTTTAAATACATGCCCGAGGAGAAAGTCATGGTTGTCGAGAAAAAGGTATTTATTTGCGAGTTATTTAACCAAATTTCAATCAGGTAAAATCGGCTACACGTCGGCAGAATTTCTCTCCAGTTTTTGAAATAACATAATGACTGTGTATGAGCAGGGCTTGAAATAACTGCCTGTCATCACTGTAGAAGTAAGATTCTGAAAAAATCTCTTCGCCACAGTGATGACCAGCTGTTATTTCAAGCCCTGATAAGTAAATTTCTGAGTTTAGCTGCAAGCTTTGTAGCCTGAACCTTTACTCATCCACAGTAATTATTTGCTCTGAGTTAAAAGAACAATTTTAATTTGTTATTTTGAAATATTTCGTATTATGGGATGGATTAATCCAGCTCTCACTTGTGATTATTTGCTCATACATTAAACGCTGCAGTTAATTCTGATGGTTATTTTAGGAACATTTCTGGAGTTTGGATGCTACAAGACAGACAATGCCACCTAAGTTGAATTTACAAGTATGGGATAACGATCTTTTCTCTGCGAACGATTTCATCGGTAAGTAAAAGGAAAAATAGTTGGATTTTGTTTCCAATTGAATAACTAAATATTAAAGGAAATTCGAAGTTCATAATTTGAATTCGCCACCAATGTAAACCCTCGTTCGGCATATGGTTAAGTACAGGGAAGAACGTTGAATAATACTATTGTGAACAGTCAATGTGCAATATACTGAACAGTTCATGATGTTATCAAAACAAACTAAAAGCTGTTGTTTAAAAGAATTTCGGATTTCCTTTAATGGCTGATATGATACAAAATAATTTCGTTAAAAGTAGCCATAAAAACGTAATTCAGAAATAAAAGGAGAAAGTGATCGCATCTAAAAATATGTAAACTGTTTAAAACAATAAAATTTACTTGCATCAAATGGTTCTTTAGACATTAAAAAGAACATCGTAATTACTTATAATTAGTATGCAAAAATAATGCTGACCTTTTTGTGCCTACATTTTAAAGCTATTTTTTGTCGCAAGTCATATTTAATACCCCATGTCTTGTATGTTAGGTAATGTTGAACTCGACATCAGTAAACTTCCACGCCCACAGAAAGTTGCCAAAAAATGCAAGTTGGCAATGTTAGATGATTTGACTGACACGATAGATTTGTTTGAGGCTAAATCAGCAAAGGGTTGGTGGATCATGGTGGAAGAGAAAGAAGATGGGACAAGAATAGAGCAGGTTTTTCTTTTTTGTCTTAAGAAGAGTACGGTGTTCGAAATAAGAATAAATAATCACTGTAGACGAGAGATTTTTGAGCATAGCTTTATGCTTTGCTCCTTAAGCTATGCTCATAAATCACTCCTCCGCAGTGATTATTTCTTCTTCGAACACTGGGAGTACCAAAGTTATCGATCTTGTAACTATTCCCAATCAATTGCAAGCTTAGTGACATAACGCTCTTCGTTGCAGATGATACCATCTAGCACAAGTAGCGATAATGTGCCTAGGCTCGCCATTGACGTTTCTCTACACAAAAAAGTGTCAGCAGCCGTTTCGAAAAGTTTTTAAAATTCTTGGCCTAACTGACTAAAATATATCTCAGGCATCTGTTACGGAATGTTGACCACAAGTTTCAAAACATTCGATTAATGTTTCAGAACATTGCATGTGAATTGAAACCGCAGAAATGCGGTAGACTTTTTATGCTAGATAATTATCGTTAAAGTTAGGTAAATTTACCCGTTTGTAGCTTCTTTAAATTTGAAATGTAATCTGGTTGAAATAAGAGTAAATAATGACTGTGGAGGAGGGGTTTTGTGACTATAGCTTTAGGCTTTATAACCACATACACAGTGATTATTTTCTCTTATTTTGAACACCGGTAATATATGGAGGTGGTTGATAAGTTTATATATTAGAAAATTTTCCCTATAAAGTTCATGTCAAAAACTTCTTAATAAATGTTTTCAGGGTAAAGTTGAGATGACATTAGAAATTGTTACAACTGAAGAAGCTGATATAAAACCAGCTGGTAATGGACGAGAAGAACCAAATATGAACCCGGTATTAGAAGAACCAAAGTAAGAATTTGTTTAACCTCTATATCTATATGGTAATCATATTATTAAAAAATCAACATTTTGGGGGGGCGTTTATAAATCAATTTAGGTTTTTTTGGGGAGTTTTTTTGACAGGCGAGTTTAAGTGACTGAGGGCGTTTAATCAATCATTTATAGTATGGAAATCAAATGACACTTCTTTCTTTCTAAAATCGTATCATGTAATATTTTTGCTATCAGCATTAAAGGTAACATTTTAGGTTTCCGGACACCTTATATTTACACTTGCTGTCGAAAATTTGAGGTCAATTTTCTAACCAATATATCGTGGCAATGGTTTTATGATTTTATGTAAGACTTTGATCACATTCAGAATATATTTAGACAAGAACTTTGACTAAACGTTTTCACCGAATTGAATTTAAATGTTAATATTTCTATAAATTATTAGAAACCATTGACAAAATGTATTAAAAAAGTAATTATAAGGTTAGCCACCATATCTGGGAAACCTTGGAAATACCTGTTATCTATTAGGGTACCTGGAAATACTTGGAAAATGGATGCCAGGCGCTTGTATCATGGGTTAAATTCCATACATAGGATTCCACACAATTTTAAAGTACATCGGGCACACCTGTACACCTGTATAAGCATATTATGCTAAGCATAAACAGAAAAAATGATGACAAAATTAATATTTTTTTAGCCGTCCAGAAACATCGTTCTTGTGGTTTACATCGCCATGGAAGACATTGAAATATATCATATGGAGAAACTACAAATGGTACATCATAGGTTTCTTTATCCTGCTCATTGTTGTACTATTCGTAGTCCTATTCATGTACAGTGTACCGGTAAGTAAAATTATGTTGGTGACAAGCTTTGAAACAAGTTTCAAGCCAGTGGGGAAAAACTTGTTCGAAGTCCGCAGTAAAGACACTTTTACTGCGGACTCAGAACAAGTTTTTGCCCACATTTTGTCAAAATTCTAAAATCTAGATCAAGTTCACAATTGGCAATTGCTAATCACACCCTGAAACTTTTAGCATTTATAAATAACAGGAAGTGGGTCAAATAAGCAATTATTTTATCAAAAACTAGCTACAACTTCATGTAATCATGCAGAAAAGCGATGAAGTCTGGCCAAAAAATATGACTGCCACACAGTTAGCATAAGAAATACAAAACTTTAACCACTTGTGTCTTTAAAGAATGAAATTTTCAGAATGTGTTACTGACATTACAAGCTTTCATGTTATTTATTTGGCGTGATTATGTGACTTTAATATTGACTTGCTTCTTCCTTAGAAAGAATCCAATCAATGTGAAGATTGTTCAAAGTCCGCAGTAAAGACACTAGAACAATGTTGACTGACGTTATTCTAGCGCCTTTACTGCGGACTTTAAACAAGTTTTTGTCCACTGACTGGGAATAATCATTTTGATTGTTACGTATTTTAATTGTTTGATTCCAGTCATTTAAATCTTAACACTTTTCTTTCTTTTTTTTCAGGGAGCTACTGTCAAGAAAATATTTGGCAATTAAGCAACGACAACTTTATTGCAGAATATTAAATTGTATGATTAATTATTTTAACTCATCTCAGAACATCCCATTGGAGTAAATAAAGACAAATTATAAGTTATATAAAATTCAGGGATGTAACAACCCGGAATAAAGTGCAGTGGTCGAAATAAAAGTAAATAATCACTTTGGAGGAGGGATTTTTAAGCTATGCTCAAAAATCACTCTTCCGCAGTAATTAATTGCTCTTTTTGCAGAATTTGGTGAATTCGCTCTGTATTTGATGGATTAACAGTGCTATGGAGGAGGCTTTGTAACCTGAAGGTATGTTCTCAAAAATCACTCTTCCATAGAGATTTTTGTTATTTGGAGAACTGGTTTCTATTTACTCTTCACCGTACTTCAGGTATTAATAGAAGATTTTGACCAAGGAAAATTTCAATAGGATTCTCCGATTGGTGGGTTAACTGTTAATTAACAATAGTTTAACAGTCACCACTTTTGTTTTTTTTCATATACTCAAGGTGCTCCTATACAGTACACTCTCATAATACGAGAATACACACAGTACACTCTCATAATAACGAGAGTTCGTTGATTTTAGTTTTAGTTTTTTTGCAAGGTCTAAAATTCTTTACAAGCGTTAGATTTGAGGTGGGAATTTTTCTATGAACATAAGATAAGGTAGACATCTTTACAGAGTTTGTGAAATTCTTAACCCTCGGATTATATATTGTTCGTTATTAGGATGGCTTATAGGGAGGTTTTTTGCTTCAAGGGACATCAAGAATCGGTTTGTAAAAACGAGAGTTCGTTGTATCGAATGTTTGTTGTACAGAGAGTTTTAATAAGGAGTTTATTAACAAAGATCTGAAGGGAAAGAGCCAAGAATTCGTGGTAATGAAAGTTCGTTATATGTATAGGGTGTTGTTATAACGAGAGTGTACTGTAGTTTTTTTTTACCTCGTCAATCACGTGACGATTTTCATGTTCTTTTGTACTATTTTCTTAGGTATTATATGTCATCCATATTTTTGAAAATTAGATATTTTTGTATTAGTTTTATCAACGCGTTTGTCTTATTTATCTTTTGTTCTGTTTCTTGTTGGTTGTTCGTTTGGTAGATGACCTTTAGAATATTTATTTATATATTGTTGTTGGGAAAACATTTCTTTATCGTTCTAAAAAATTAATTCAGTTCATCTGACACAAATATCCAAGATCCTTTGTTAAGACACGTCCCAGAAGTCCCTCTACTCTTTTTTGAGGTTAGCAGTAAAATTCGATTGATTTAAATGTTTTGAAATTTAACTCCGTTTTCCCTATTTTCTAACCCTTAATTTCTCAGTTGTTAACGTTTTCATTTATACCTCTTTAGGACATCTTTGTGATAAATTTATTTTCGTATATGGTTTATATTTTTGAAATATATATTTTGTAGCGTTTGCAGGGGCTAATAATCTTGTACTAATTTTATAAATTCATAATTCTGTGACTTCTTTTGAAATTTATTGTTAAAGATAATAACTGTGAGAGGGAGAAATAGTTTCTTTTCTTTCCCACTTTCATAATTTTCAGCATGTTGTTCCGTCAAAAACGTTCCTTCAAAAATTTGAACAACGTCGCACTGGCTACTCGACGTCTAATCAACGTCAAAAAGACGTCTTTTCGAGATTGATTAGGCGTCGTGTTACTCTTTCTACCTGTGAAGTTAAGGTCTGCACAATTTAATTTTTAGTGATGCTCGATCGATCAAGCATGATTTTGAACTTCTGTATATGACCGTCTTGTCCTCGAGTGTATTATACAGTACTCCAAGCCTGAATGTTTTTTATCATCAAAAACACTCCTCCACAAGTAATATCCGGCATTTACCTCCTGACTTGTAGCAGATGGGATTGGTGAGATATGAGTATAAAATATAGGACAAATCCCCAGTGAGCACGCGGCGTTTACACGGTCAGATTAATCGAACTCGATTTATAGATTAAAAAATCTGACGGTCACCTACTGTTTACACGATCAGATTTTTATCGTACTATATTTTAAATAAATTGTTGAGGAAAAGGAGTCCTGTTTTTAGTCATGGCTTTGATTGTTAAGAACAACGGGAAGGTTTTTGCCGGGGTGGCCTGCCGCCCTTATGTTAAAGGGGATACTCTTTGAAACTTTATTTTTTGAATGGCAAATACAACGAGGCAATGGCAATAGATTAAGTTTGATTGAGATTTCAGGCCCAATGGAGACTGCCTGTTGCCCTGGAGACAACTTTTATAATGGTGGATATTGAAAAATTCGAAAACTTGAAATTTTACAACCTTAAAAATTATTACTATATCTGCCAAATGACCCACTTTTATTATGATAACTCATTTTCTTCAGTTGAACATGGTCTGTGGAAGGAAGAGGTTCTGCTAAATAAAATGTTTTTCACTAAAGTTTTGTTTTTTTCACTGAATATATATTTAAGAATGACTGAATATTGCACCATATGAGCAACCATAAAGCTATACTTCTCTTTTTACATGCGTTCAGAATGTGTGTCTTTTTCGATATTTTTGTTTAAAGTATTAGCAGAACTATCATGTGCGTAATTTTTGAGACGTTTTACGAATTTTGACGTAAAATATAAAATACAAACCACAAGTAAAACATAACTACAATCTCTCACGTAAATGTTTGAGACAAGGTGAAATTTGTGCAAAATTTCCGAATTTCAAATTAGGCAAAAAGACTTAAATTTCGATTAGCAAGACGAACTGCAAGGAAATTCGCTTTTGA